>PVKN010016248.1:0-17995 GCA_004027915.1 Capromys pilorides
GCAAACCACTTTATATAATAGAAATCCAGTAAATGCTTGTTGAATGAACATGCTAATCTTTTTACCCATGCATTCTTTCCTTTGTCTCTTCACTACGTAAGAATTTACTAAGA
This sequence comes from Capromys pilorides, assembly GCA_004027915.1. Lineage (NCBI taxonomy): Eukaryota > Metazoa > Chordata > Mammalia > Rodentia > Capromyidae > Capromys > Capromys pilorides. The sequence goes on from PVKN010016248.1 coordinate 114, forward strand.
GCCCTGAGGGGACAGGTAGGCCAGGGCAAGGTACTCAGCAGCTTTTTTTACCCAAACAGATCAGGCACCATCTTCTTAGGGACTCCGGGAAACTGGGTGTGAAGTGGAGTTCAGGATGAGTCTAGGAGTGGAAGTACCCAGAACTACCCAGAAAGCACAGACATATAGGAAACAGGAGAAACTCTGCTTGTACTTGTGCAGAGCTTACATGACATTTAGAATCTGAGAGATAATTTTCCTATAAGAAACCTGCAGCCTAGAGAGATTGTGTTCTTCTGATGTCATAGAATTGAGGTTCTTGGTTCCCTAAACATTTCTTTGAGCTGATTAAAAGCAATTGTGGGTTGAACTATAGAAACCTGGCATGTGCTCTGGTGCCCTGGATTTGAAGGAGGTGAGATATTTCTGGGGAAGTGAAAGGACCCAGACAGATCCCAGAGAACATGTCTGTGAAGCAAAGGGTAGTGGTGGGAAAGAGGATGCTAGACTCCACCGAGAGAGCCTTCTGGGAGGAAACATTTCCCTCAGCACTGGACTTGGCCACCTCTTAGTTTTATAAAAGGCAAACTTTTTCTCATGGCCCTATGGAAAATTCCAGTTGCCACTTCCTTTGTTTAATTCAGCTGTTCTATTTAAATACTACCTCCTTGTTTGTATTATCTGTCTTTTTTCTTCTCTCTCTTTAGGTTTCCTCCTAGGGTTTCTCTTATAAGAGAAACCATACTATATCTAACCTTTTTTAAAAATGTATATTAGTACAGGATCTCCAGGGTCTCACTACACAGATTGGACTCATGGTGATCCTGCTGTTTACAGCCTCCTGAGCACTGGGATTACAGATGGGCGCCACCACACCCAGTCTAAATCACTATCTCAGCACACGCTGGGGTGGGTCCGGCATGACAGGCTGGGGATCTAAACCCTGGTCCCTGTGTCTGCCTACGCAGGAGTTATTCTATTTAACAGGTCATCAGTTATATACAGAAGTTTTGGTTTGTATACCTCAGATTTTCAGGGTTTTAATGGGTATAAAGCTCTTTCACATGCATTAGCTTCTTGGCCCTAGGTTATTTCCATGAAGAAATTCAAACCCAGAGACTTTGGTGGTTTGCCCATTAGCTAACTGGCAGTTTATTGGAGGATCAGGGGCTTGAGTGTGGGTCCTTGGCATAGCTCCTGTTTTCTGTCCTCTGTACCATGGGTGGCTCAAAGGAAAGGATATATTCATCTAGTAAGTTTGAGACAGAAGTTTTGAAAGCAGGGCAGGTAAGATAGCTCAAAGGACTAAGCACCTGCTTAGGCAAATGCATGGACTGGGGTTCAATCTCCAACACCACATGCCACACTGGTCCTACCGCTGGGCATGCTGAGTTGGCCACTAAGACCAGGCGTGGTGGCACACACCTATAGTCCCAGCTCTGGGGAGGCAGAAACAGAAGGATCACCATGAAAATGAGCTGCGTAGTGAAAGCCTGTACTAAATACATAAAAAAAAAAAAAAAAGTTTTGAAAGCCCTCAAGTTTCACTTTTCCAGCTATATTAAAGAATAATTAACAAATAGAAATTGTATATATTCATGGTATATAATGTAATAACCTCATTCATCTACACATACATTGTGAAATGCTTGCTGCAACTAAGTTAGTTCAACCATTCGTAATCTCACATAGCTACACCATTTGTGGGTACCTGTATACATCCATTCTTAGTTAATTGACACGTGATATCCCATTTTTAAAATTATTTATGTAATTGTGCAGCTCAGATTTGTATTGACCCTCCTGCCTCAGCCTCCCCAGCTTATAGGCTTGCGCCACCATGCCTGGTTCTGGGGCTGGAACCATGCAGAGCTCCGGGACCAGCATGGCATGCGGTACTGGGGATTGAACTCGGGTCCTTGTACTTGCCAGCCAAGTGTTTAGATCTCTAGCTATCTCCTCAGCCCGCAATATGCCGTTGTTAGGTAGACTCCCTGTCCTGTACACTAGATCTCCAGAATGTCCTCATTCTGAAAGCTGAAAACGTTTTACCAGTTGAATAATACCACATTTTATTTTTCTTTGTTAGCAGTGCTGGGGATCAATCCTAGGATGACATGCACACTAGTCAAGTGCTCTACCACTGAGCCATTTTTTTTGTTTTATTGAATTCATGTGTCATCCTTCTGAGAGGCAAGCTTTCCTTACCTGAAACTTCTTATCATGCACTGTAGCAAAAGGCGACTGATAAGTAGCAACTGATAAGGAACCTGACTGTGAGTACACACAGTTATTACATGGGAAGCATCCAGCGCTTCATACACATTTGTTCATTTAATAGCACACTAAATCTGTGAAATGGAAATTATAATCCCCAGTACCACATGCCTTGTTGTCCCCAACCTGAAGTGAGCTGAGCCAGCCACCAAGAAAGACACAGTGTAGTGCTGTGTGCCTGTAATCCCAGCACTGGGAGGCTAAAAACAAGGGGATCATGAGTCTGAGCTGTGTAGTGACACCCTGTACCAAATACATTTTTTTTAAAAAAAGGAAATTGTAATTACCTCCATTTCAAAGATTCACAGTAGGTTTAGTGTCTGAGACCTACTCTAACCACAAGATCAAACTGAGTTTCAAGTTTAGTTTTAAGTAAGCCTTTTGAGTACAAAAAGTTCAATGCTACACTGAGGAAAAATACTGTAACTCTGGGGCTCTAAAACATTACTTTTCTTTCTAAGGAATATTCTAAAAACAACTACACTTCTTGAGTAAGCAATCCACATGCACAATACAACACTCACAACAAAAAGGGAACAAAAACTGGCCTCCCTCAGGCCTTATCCCCTCTGTGGCAATCCCAGTACCCCAGCTTGTGCTGTTGACAGTTTGGTGCTGTTTAGAGATTTAATTGTGCTTAAATTACAAAGACACAATGAAGCAGGGTCCGCAGTTCACAGCTCAATTTCCTCCTGTCCCCTGTGAGACAGGCAAGTGGGCCTCAGGGCAGGCTATGGGGGTGTGGGCCCAGGCTAGGGGCCTGGCTGCCTGGAAGAGGTCACCTTAGGGAGCCGAGCTTGGCCCAGCGGCAGGGCTTGGAGGCTCTAGCTCGCCAGTGGTTCTGAGGAAGCCTGGTGGGTTTTTTCCCAGCCTTGACAGGCCCCAGCCAGGGCAGGCCTGAGGTCCTACTGAGAGCCTGCATCACAGTGGGCCACTAACTGGGCAGGGAACCAGAGTCCCTTCTAGCTCACCATAGGCCCAGGCAGCCACAGCACTGCCAGTTTTCTGGGAGTGGTGATGGAGTTAGCCTTGAGACAGGGGTGGGTGATGACCACATGGCAGAGGCTGGAGGCCAGGATTCCAGGCTGTGGGTGCTCAGGAGCAGCCTCTCTTCTCTGGAGCTCTGAGGGACAAGGAGTGCAAGAGGGCAATAGGACCACTGCATACAAGAACACACGTGAGCTTGGTGCAGAGGCAGGCACACACCTGTAATCTTAGCCCTCTGGGAGGCTGAGGCAGGAGGACTAAAATTTGAGCCCTGCCTGAGCAATTTTCAGAACTGGTGAGATGTCTGTGGTAGGGCTGGTGGGAAAGGCTAGGGTTGTGCTTTCCTTCAAATGCCCTGGATTTGACACTTCGGTCACAAGTTGTCTGCTCATTCTCTTCACAGCACATCTTCTTGCTCACCTTGCTTCTTTGTTTATGTTGCTCTGCCTGTCAGACGGCCTTTCCTCCACCTTCCCATCCAGTTCCTGACTATCTGTTAAATCTTAATCAGGCCGTCTCCCTCCCTGCGCCCCCATTCCATCCTTGTCCGTCTAAATCATTACCTGAGTTATACTAAAATGATACGCTAATGAGACAAGGACCATGAATGTCATGTTTAGGAGAGGTTTTGCTTAGCTTCATAGTTCTATTGCCTGGTTTTCAATGACCATATCGAGGAAGAGTAGAGCTCCACCGGTAGCAGCATTCCTCCATGGAAGAGATCCCTTAGCAACCATTTGGTTTCCAGTAATCTATTTTGCTACCGTGGCTGACTTAACAAAATATTGATAGAAGCGGCCCTGGAGCAAAACAGCCTGAATGAGAAAAGAGCTAAAATGTCTGCTAATCTACAGCAGACAATTTCACAATGATCATATCTGGAACAGACTGCCCTGGAAAAAGTCCAGCATTAATTTGTCACCATAACCATTCACACTGCTTAATTGTCCATCAGAGTACTGTCTGTATGTGTTACTCAAGTCTGGATCATCTCCAAAAAATACTCAATTGAGATATCTCATCCTATTTCTATGAGGGAAATGTTACATTATGTTGAGGTGCCCTGAAGAAAGTCTCCATATTATTATTTTCCTCCCCTTGTCATTTTATTTTTTCCAGTGTTTTTCTCTACTGCAGACATAGGCCAATGAATACTTTAACTTGGAAGTAAGATTGAGACTCAGAAAATGCAGTGCAGATGGGTCCATGACTGGTTGTTTCTAAGTGACAGAAGGCAAGTATACTAAAATTGTTACACCTCTGGTATGTAGCCCTGTATTTTTAGAAGATTTCAGAAAAATAGAAAATAATCTAAGTTCCCTAAGTAGGTTTGTCTCTTTATAGAAATGAGTTAAGTTTGTGTTTAAAGATTGCACGCTTACAAGTAACGATGCAAGCTTAAGATTACACTATGTAAAAATGGTAATTTTCCCCTTTGCATGGCAAGGGGACAAGAATGGGAGAGGTAGATGGGGAAATCAATGTTTAGGTCAAATGTCTGAAACTCAAGTGCCATCTTCTTAGTCATCACTTTCATTTCTGCCTTCTAGGGAAATCTGACACAGCTAGAAAGCGGTGGAAAACACTAAGGGTTGCATCAGGTATCGAAGAGAAACAACTAACATGTTCAGTTGAAAATGATTTCTTAAGTGATATGTATTTAAGCTGGTTTTATAAAGGTATCAGCCTTGTGGGGGAAGCTCATTAGGGTCTAGCATGTTCCCTGTTAGCAGTGTTGGCCCAGTGTTAAAAAGAAGATTGGATGTGTTTGGCACTGTCACACTTCCCAACGGAGTCTTGCAAGAAGGGGCTGTAAATGAATTTTCATGCTGTCAGGATTTTTCTCTGTAGATGATGTTCTAAATTCATTCTATAAACTGTTTCTACAATAGATTTAATGTGCCTAGGATTTCACCTTAATTCTGATGAGCCGGTGGTTTACATTTGTTTATTTTCAGCTCTGTATCCAGGATTAGCCTACAGTGTTACTGGTACTGTACTTGATCTAGAGAGAAAGGAAGTAAAAGATGTGATCTCAGAGAGCTCACTGGGGAGGAACCACACAAAAATGCTAATATTCATACAGCACTGTAAAGTGTAAAGGTCACTTTCCACCATGATACCTCATTAATTCTCCATAAGCTCTATCACCCCCACTTTACAAATGCCAACAGTGGATGTTGCAGAGGTATAGGGACTTCCCTGGGATGGCATTCCAGTGCACGGCAGTGTCTGAGCTTAGAAATAGTGTTCTAACTCTAACACTGCATCTGATTCCACTGAAGGCTGGTGACTGTGGTCTAATACCTATACGAGGACATGTTGACAAGGCATTGAAAGTGATGTGAGTGGAAGGTGCTCTCCAGGACTGGAAGCTTGGGCAGGATACAGCAAGTATAGCCTGTGAGTCAAGGGAGCACACACTGTGGGGGGAAGGATGGGAAATGCTATGGGAAGGCAGAGACAGGCCTGAGTTGGATGTGTGAATTGTGGCTGGGTGATAGACCCTCCAAACCAGTGGAACTGTGGTTGAGAGTAATGCCATGGGTGAGAGTCCAAGAGACATTGGAAGGTGTGTGTGTAAGAGAGAGATAGGGGACAGTAACTCCTGGAGCTTTCTTTTGATTGCCTTATGGAGCTTCCAGTAGAGGGGCTAAGACCCCTCCTCTAAGGGTGTTCTGCACTGGTGCCTTAATGGTAGAAAAGGGGGTTGCCAGGCAAGTTATATATGGAAGTTGTGAAGGGAAGTTCTTATGCAAAATGACTAAACATGCTCCATTGCTCTGTCTCGTTACTTATAAATGTTATATATGTAGAGAAGTTGATAAACATTTAGGCCCTCAGATCACTGAGAGAACAAAGTGAGAAAAATGTTATAAAAGATGAGGACTTACAGGTATCTGCAGCAGTTGATAATAATCTGTCCCTCCATCATAGCGGGGAATGCAAATCCACATTCCCATTGGGCACATGCTGTACCCTTGGAACTTGGGGGATACTGGATACCCTCTCCTTACTCAGGAGAGGGAAATGAGACCTGATTCAGACCTTATTATGTAACTTCTTACCCACACATTACCTATTAAACCATTGAATTAATAAGTCAAGATCACTATGCTTGAAACAGGCCAAATACCTTGAGTCTGGGGCCCTCAAGGATGAGGGTGGCAGCTGGTCAAGCCAGGGAGATTCCTCTGCATAGTGTCACAAATATAGCAGCGCAAAATGTGATTGCAGCTTCATGGTAGACAACCCCTGGAACCCACAACAGTGAGTATGAGGACTTACAGTGCCTGGGGAGAGGAGCTAGGTACAGTTCATTTCTTTCTTCCTCTGAAACCTCCAGGGAGATCTCAGGGAACATACTCTGCAAAGACACATTCTGAAAGTTGGTGCCCAACTGGGTGCACCCTGGGCCTCATCCAGGAATGTGTCCTACTTCTAGCATGGAAATTAAACTTTGCTGATGCATGTTTAGTAAAGTTCATAGTCTGTAGAATCCGGGATTGTGCAAGTTTTCTAAAAAGCACTTAGGACTTAAGATTCTTGGTAAAATAGTGACAAAATTGAACTGAGGATGAAGTAAAATAATGCATTTTGAGTTCCTTTGGAGACAGGTTATGAGATGGAGATTTACATGCAGGAAGGTTATTGGGGAGTTCTCTTGAGATCAATACTTTCAAGAAAGTGAAGGTAGCCCTGTTGGGGAATGTAAACAGTGATGCAGTTGTAACAAAGGCCTCACTAATACTGCAGTGGCTATGCAGCTTCAGTAGCTTTTTGGAGTCTTACCTCAGCCTTATGTCCCCACAGGGCTTAGTCACTGGATGTGGGCTGTCCCCAGGAAGAACATGTGATGTTGGCTACTGTTCAGCGCAGGGCAATATCTGGAGCCGGATTCAGCATAGCTGCCAACATTACCAGCAGGCAGCAGATGAGTTCTGGGCAGATTCTTTTGCATCCTACAAGTTCTGGAGATAGTGCTCTCAGGTTCTGGTGGGCTTTTTCCTGGGGAGACTTACAAGGGGGTGATGAATGAGATAAACTAGGGTCCTCTTGCAGGCAGCTGCTCTTTTTTCAGAACCAGGAATCAAACTCAGGAACTTGCACTTGCCAGGCAGGCATTTGTGCCCCTGAGCTATCTCCCCAGCTCCCTGGCAGCTGCTCTTAAGACAGAAACCAACACCTACATCCTTTTACCACCCATTCTAGCTTCCAGTTTTTCTTTGCTGGTCCAAGTGTACTACTTGATGGGTGCAGTGCCACGGTGTAACTGCCCTACTTACTGATTTTCCATTAAGTGACACCCAAGGAGACTACCTAATCATGACAGTCATCCATGCTCTTGTTCTGTAAAAGTAGCCCTGTTGCCTCCTGGTCCTTAGTTCCTCAGGTCACAATACTGACTTTCTCCTGACTGCTGTTCTCTTGGTATGTGGAGCACAAAGTATCTAGGTGGTAGCTATCTCACTTACCAAGTACCCTGGTAGAAAGGAGCTACCCACAATGGTGTGAGCTGCTGGAGCTGTGTAAGCTTATCCCTCCATCTGAAACAAATGGGATTTAAAAGGCCTCCAACTTATTGCTAGTACTTGTCATATTGCATTCACAATGTCCTAAGGTATGATTGCAAATGTGATTAACATCTGTTTTAAGTGAAACAGAACTGATTTTTGAGTCTTACCTGATAGAGACTGTAAAATACACATTTGTAGGTCTATTGCTGCAAATGATGTCCCTGAGGCAATGCTAATCTTCCAGACTCCAAACTATCTCATCTGGCAAAGCAACTGCAACTGGGGCCAATTTTTAGTGAGTTTGCACGATCCACAGTCATTCTCCAAGATCCACATGGCTTTTGTAGAGGCCAGACTAGCAAATTAAATGGCAATGCAGTGCGAATCCCAGCCTCTGCTTGCTTAGATCCACCACTCTGCAGAGGATAAGATGCTGTCTTTAATTTTCTGTCACAGGTGGGATGAGGAAAGGCCACTTCCTATGCTCTACTCTCCCACTCACATGTGGAAGACTCTTCCAATGGCCATGTATATCATCCCAGCTACAAATCCAGGAATAGACAAAATGACTATGGCAGTACCTCAGCTCACAAATGCTTCTGTTCATGAATAACCCGCCTTGCAAACACATGGGCTTGGCAAAATTTTGCTTCCATTTGCGAACTCTTCATTGAGTGACAAACATAGCAAGAGCCATCCTCTCCACAAGAATATGTATTTGTTGTCCATTCTTGACTCCTAGGATTATGACAGTGATCTTGAGGATCCTGCAGTGAACCAGCTGAGGTCAGACCAATATGCTGAGAATGGCACTGAGGGAAAGAGGAAGGATTTTGTACCTTAATGATAGTTCTGAGCCACAGAACCTTTCTACATGATGACCTCTCTACCATGTACTGATTTATTACTTAAGATATTTTTATAAGTTGTTTTCCGTTACCTGGAGCCAAAAGCTCCCAAATGTAACTAATAAGGTACTACTAACTGATAGGACTGTTAAAGCTTAGAGTTTAAAATGATGGATTGATAATATAATTTATTATCAATAATCACCATATAATTAACTTAAATTGGCAGGTTCATTATATGATGGCTTTATCAAATCATCAGAATTGGTCCAGACCTCATCTTCCTAGAGTCTTGGTGAAACCTGCATTTTAATATGTAGTTCTTACTTGAAGAATTCCCTGTGTGTTAATCATTTAGAAGATAATTCTGAAGATGGGAACAGAATGGGGAAGTAGAAGACTGGCTGGAGACTAACTTGTTGCTCCCCATACATGTCCAGATGTATTTGTTCCATAAGGTTCATACCTGTACTCTGAGAGGAGAGGTCTCAGTAGAGAGAATGGTACACAATGGGTTGTAGGAGAAGGTACTAAATGATAAAACAGAGCCAGAGCCAGGATATCAAATGGAATTTAGAGATGAAAGACAGTGGCTTTGAGAGAATTCTGATATTTTAGCCAGGAATAATTGTTTCCTCTGGGATACTGGGAGACAGTGCTGCTGTGCTGGTGGAAAACTGACACAAATTACCACCCAGGTGTCTGGCTCAGGCAGACATTCCTGAACTTCCTGCTGTTGGTTGATGTTTGTTATGTCTGTCATGCATTTCTCTCGTGATACAGTAATAGTCAAATCACTGGTGAGTGACCAGCTTTTGATATATCTGGCCAGCTCATGAGGCAACAAAGATTGTAGTGCTGGCAGTCAGGTATTGCTAACAGAGTCAGGCCATAACTGAGTAGTGTAAAGAGAAGTGCCTGATACAAATTGGGTCGGTCATTATTCTCTTGGGAATTTGGAGTTGAAAGTAGGAGAGACAGCTGTTCTCTGTAGCTCCACTGATAAGAACTGTGGAGAGGCTTTCTCCCTCCCATTAAAACAGATAGTCAAAAAGGGTCAGAACAACATGCCTCCTTCCAGTCCTGAGTCTCTTCTAACATTTGCTCTATTCTCTTTATTCTTCCTTCGGTTGCTCTGTCATATCCTGGCTTGAAGTGCTATTGCAGCTGTGAACATGCCTTCCTTCTGTCCCCAACTGTAGTACTTATGTATGAGTTCAGACTTGATTTTATTTACAGCCAGCAATTAGCATTGTCAGCCAAAAAGATACAAATGCTGTTATGAGAGCACACAAGGACAGCCCTGGAACAGAGAAAAGGGGAGGTGGCATCTGGTATTCATAAATTCTCTTGTCAGTGTAGGGTGGGCGCATTGCCCTCAGGTTCTCAAGTTTTGTGTTTGCCTTTGTGCTTGTTTGTTCTGTCCCCCCCCTTGTTCTGTAAGGTCTTTGTGTTTTCCCTTCCCCTTACACTTCCTCTGGAAACTTTGTTGCTAAGAAACAAGGAAAAGCTAAAGCTCTTGGCCTGAAGGAAATTCAGTGTTAATAAAAGAAAGGGGAAGGAAAGTTGGCAAACATCAGATGTGGTCTGGCTTGCCTAAATCCACACCACAGATGACTTTATTTTTGATAACTCAAGAAGTTCAGAAAAATGTGGACAAAATTGCAACAATCTCTAGATCACTAAACACACTCTACGCCAGCAGTTTGACAAAATGAAAATGGAACTGGTACTCATTCCTTATTTTGAATATGGTCAACCCTGAATCATGGTTGGGATACAAAGGCTTTATGTATGGAGGGTAGCTCACGAATATTGGAAGTCCATTCATGTACTTGATAATTGAAGGACGAGTATCTAGGTTTTATTTTTTATCATAAGTAACACAATATGTAAATCTAAAGTTATTTTGGTGTGGTAATTAGGCCATCATATCCACAGGTCTCAGTAGATCCAACTAAATTCCTGGACTCAAAATTTTTCTAAATTAAAAAATTACTAAAATATATCCTGTTTTTAATTGTAGTATAATCTCGAAGCCTATCACTGTACTGTACATAGTAAGTGTTGAATACATTCATGCATGAGTGAATATCTAAGTGGTGATTTGGAAAAGTGATTATCAAATTTAATGGGCATTAGAATGAGTTGGGCTCTTGTTAAAAATGCAAATTTTAATTCATTCAGTTGGTCTGGGTGAGTCCTGAGTTTGCATTTCTGACAAGTGGATGATTTTTTTTTTTTACTACTTCCTGCCTTTAAATATTTTAAATAGGATTTATAAGATTGAAAGTAATCAGCTTTCTATAAGATTAGCAATTCCTTTGATGTGCTCCCTCCCATGTCCGAGGTGAATTGAGCAGTCTAGGCTGCTGGAGGTCAGAAGACCTGTGTTCAAATCATGTTTGTGTCACTCACTAATCATCATCACAATTTGGGGCACATTACTGATCTTTGGATTGCAGTTTCCATTCCTGTAAAATGAGGCAGTGGGGCTGGTTTGTGTCTCAAGTTTTCTGAAGAGGTTTTGAGCTCAGCAGATATGCCTCAGAGTCCTCCAAGGGAGAGGGCTGGTGAGGGAAATGAAGGAGCCTTCGCAAGGCAGGAGAACAACTGGGACTGTGTCCTGTCACTAAGGAGTTAACGTGAAGTGGACGCAGTGACAGACTGCGTCAAGTGTTCTTGTTCAATTTTTCAACACAGTGTTTAAGGCTGGCCTCTTCCCTACTCCTATGATAGGAATGTGCATGCTGTCACAGGATGGTCTGCAAATTACTTCTGGACCTGCACCTGTATTGGTTCCTGGTTTACTTGAGGTCATCCTCCACAGTCTCCAACCCTTAGGTACAGTAGCATGCTTGTCCTCTGAATGTCCCTGAGAGGAAGTAAATGCTAGCGTACAGTCTGAGGAGTGGAAAATGCATCCGATCTTGATGGGTCACTTCAGTACTCGGCAGTGTCCCCTCTTACCACCCTCATGACTAACACAAGTATTTTAGGGAAAGGCCAGGACTCTGGCCCCTAACAACTTTGATATTTAGTATTTGAATATTGTTCATAGCAAGGGAGGAAGAAAAGGAAATACTACCCAAATGAACCAGCAACCACAGCAAAATTGTCCTGCTGTCCCCTTCCCGCTGGGTCCCCAATGGACTTTTTTTCCCCCGTGGCTCCTTCCAAATGGGATGCAACTGTGCATCCAGCTGCTGCTCGTAGGCAGTTTCCAAGATGATGACCAGGGATGAGGAAAGCATACAGGGACAGCTTCTATGGCCTTTCAATTTCTAGGAAAGGGGGAAGAAGAAAGTAAAAATTTCAGACAATATAGTATTATAGCTTGAAGTAAACTTTGTTTTGTTTCAATCCCATAATCAAACATCAGATTCATCTATAAAGCTCCAAGAAAATAGTGAAAAGCATGCCCCAACCCCCTAAATGTTTGACTTAATTGGTTCGCAGTGGGGTGCAAGCAGCTGTTTTTATTAATTTTCAAAGATCCCAGGTGATTCTAATGTGCAAGAAGGCAGGCAAGGGGTAGCACTTGGTTTTAGTATTCCCTGCTGCTTTCAGGGTGACTATGAGCAATTGAGCCTGCATGTAGAATTGCTTGGTATAGGGCTGGCAGTATAGCTCAGTGGGCTAAGTGCTTGCTTAAGGAAGCACAGGGGTCAGGGTTCGATTCCTGGCCCTGCCTGCAGTGCCAGCCCTATCTCCAGCATGCTGGAATGGCACACACCTGTAACCCCAGCACTTGGGAGGCAGAAGACAGAAGGATCACTATAAGTCTAAGCTGCATAGTGAGACCCTGTACAAAAAACAAAACAAAACGGACAAATAAACAAAAAGACAAAAAAAAAAAATTGCTTGGTAAGAACCCTGGGATGTGTATACATTGTTTAAAGTCAACTTCAGTTAGACAGACTTGTTAGGTTAACTATCTGCTCTACAGTGGGGTGCACTCAGGTTTCTGTAACAGGTTAGACTCTTCAGGCCTACATGTCCTGATGGCTCTGGGGGACTGATGACTCCAAGCCAGAACAATACTTTCTAAGGAGGTGGGGTCATTGTTCCCTGGACCCAGCAGTGCTTCTTATAAATTCAGCACACTGTGTGTGGAATGTTTTAACCAAGCATAGGCTCCCAGAGAGGAGGGGTTGCACCTGCCTCACTTTGCCAGATCAGCCAATGTGGTGGGGTACTGCTACTTTGATTCTTTGCTTGGGAGAGGACCCTTAAATTAAGCTCCAACCATTGGCCTCAGGACTGTAGGTAATGATCTCATTTCATTGGCCATGTCTGATTACTTTTCTTACCTCACTTTTTGTCATAGTTTCAATGACTTGTTGACACATCCCCGATCTATACATTCTTCTCAATTTTCACTTTATAATCTATTGAAGGCTTTCACCTAGATATGTTATGGGCTACCCCAAAACTCAATTTTTTAAAATCATCTGTCCACTTCTTATTTTTTTAAAATTTTATCAGCACATCTTTGTGGTGCCTAATGATTGTGTTCACTGTGAGGGGATCATACAGTGCATAACTCATCTTAATGCTTTGTATGCTCCTCTCTGCCCCATTCCTTCCTTCCCACCCCTCCTCATCATTCCTTCTTTTTTTTCCTTATTGTATCTTTTATTTTACTTTCGATTTATATTTTGTATTTTTTCATGTTAGACAACCATGTGATATTTACATTTGTGTGTCCAATTTATTTCACTTACTATTATGATCTCAAAGTGCATCTATTTTTTTTACAAATTACTCAAGATCATCCTGTTGGTGATAGAGTAGTACTCTACTGTGTATAAATGACACATCTTCTTCTTCCCATTCATCTGCAGATGAGTATACAGACTACTTTCAATTTTAGTTACCATGAACTGTGTGGCTATAAGCATGGGTTTGCATGATATCACTGTAATATGACGTCTATAACTCTTTTAAGAAGATCCCGGGGGTGGGTGGAATAACTGAGTAGAATAGTATTTCTTCTTTTTGGTTTCTTGAGGAATTTCCATAATTGATTGCATTAGCTTACATTACCACCAGTAATAAAGGGTTCATTTTCCCCTGCAGCCACTCTAGCACTTGTTATTATTTAATTTTTTAAATGATACTTACTCTTTCTGGAGTAAGAGGGAATTTCAGTGTTGCTTTAATTTGCACTTCACTAATGGCCAGAGATGTTGAACATTTTTTCTTGTATTTATTGGTCATTTGTATTTTTTCTTTGAAGAAGTATCTATGTATTTCAGTTGATTGGGATTTCTATTTTGAGGATCTAATTTCTTTCGGCAGTTTTTGATGGCTGGCTCAGCCTGCCCTAGGGGTGGGGCTGGGGGTGTGTGATACTGAGAATCAAACCATGGTCCCTGTGCTTGCCTAAGCTTGTCTAAGCAGGGTCTTTAGATCATTAAGTATCTCACTGGCCCTTGAGTTCTTTATATGTTCTGGATATTAGTTCCCTGTCTGAAGAATAGCGAGGAAAAATTTTTCCCATTCTGTAGGTTGCCTTTTCACTTTTATAGGTTATTTCCTTTGCTGAGTGGAAGCTTTTAAATTTTATATGAGCCAGTTCTTGATTCTTGTCCTATTTCTTGGAAACAGTTCAGAAAATCCTTGCCCACTTATACACTTGGGAGTTTTGCTTATTTTAGCTTTAGCAGATAGCTTTTGTCTCACCATTTTGGCCTGTGATCCATTTTGATTTTAATTTAGCACATATTGAGAGATACGGTTCTGGATTCAGTCCTGTACATGTGGATAGTTAATTTCCCCAGCACCATTCCAAAAAGAGGCTATCTGTCCCTTAGCATATATTTTTTTGGCCCTTTGTTAAAAATCAAATGGTTGAAAGTGTTTGGGGATATTTCTGTGCCCTCTGTTCTGTTGCACTGATCCACATGTCTTTTTGTGCTGGTCACAGTGTTTACACAGTAGCTTTGTAACATAACTTGAAATTTGGGATAGTAATGCCTCCTGTTTTGTTCCTATTGTACAGGAACGCTTTTGCTATTTGAGGTTTCATTTTATTTCATATGAATTTTAGAATTTTTTCTTTAGTTCTGCAAAGAATGTTATATTTTGACTGGGATTGCATTAAATCTGTATACCAGTTTTAGAAGCATGATCATTTTGACCATATTGGTTCTGTGTATTCTGGAATAGAGGATGTTATTCCATTTTCTGGTGTCCCAGTCAATCTCCTTTGTCAGAGTACAGTAGTGTTCATTGTAGAAGTCTTTTACTTCCTCGGTTGGATTAATTCCTAGGTATTTAATTTTTCTTGGTGCTATTGAGAAAGGTATTGTTTCATTAATTTCTCAGTTTGTATTTTGTGTACAAGAATGGTATTGACATTTCCTATTAATTTGTATTCTGCTATGTTGCTAAATATGGGTGTTAATTCTAGGAGTCTTTGCTGGAATTTTTTTCTTTTGGTTTCTATGTGAAAGATCATGTCATTCTCAATGATAATATGGCTTGCTTTCTTCCCCTTTTCTGATTTCTCTGTTAATGTATCAGGAACTACAGTTAACAGACATGGTTGCGTAGACATTCTTGTCTTGTTCCTGATTTTAGAGGGAAAGCATTAAGCTTCATTCCATTTAATACGATAATTGGCTATTAGTTTATCATAAATGGCATTATGGTTTGTGTCTAGTTGTCCCAGAAAGGTAGCTCCAATAGAATTGTGGAATGCAAAGATAGAGCTCAGAGGATCTTCCTTGCCGGGAAGGAATAAGAGAATGGGAAGGATGTCCTGAGAACATCACAGAAGGCAGCCTGTCTCCACCCTTTACAGTCTTAGAATTATAAGGGAGAGGAACTTTGCCTTGAGAGGAAAGCCTCAGTGCCTCATGTGCCAGAATGGTGGCAGTGGCCTCACCAGGTTCCATAATGAGGCTGACATGGAGAATTTATTCCTCAGAATCAGGGTCAGAGTGCTCAGCGATCTAGGCACTTGACCCCTACAGCCAACAGAGAAGAAATCCTGGCTGATGCTCCACCCAGCAGCAGACCTTGACATCATCCATGGAGTGTTGGTTTCAGGCACTTGCAGAATTCATGAGTTCTGAGGTTAAAAAGGCTTTCACCTAGATTTCAAAAGGCCTGGGAGGCCAGGCAGTGACCCCTGGCAGGGCAGTGCATAAAGCTGTGAGTGATAAGCCTATTCAGTGGAAACCCCAGAAGTTTGGAAACACCAGGAATGTGGATCATCTAAGGGAAACTGCAAGGAGAGAGCAAAGCCAATCTAAGAGAGAAATCATGGGAGCTACAACTACCAGAGGTGCCACAAGAGTGGAGTCACATGGAGCTTACAATTTGCCACAGATTGCTTCTGATGTTCCACATGGAACTATAGGATGTAAAGTTTGCCTTTCTAGATTTTGGACTTGCTTTGTTCCCAATGCTTGATATCCTGCTGTGTGTACCTTTTGGAATGATAATGTTTGTCTTGTACTACCGAATGTTGAAAGTGTTTAACTTTTCATTTGCGCAGAAGCTCACAGATAACCATTTGCCTGTAGGTCTTGGAGGAGATTTGGGACTTGGACTTTTCAGCAAAGCTGAAACTGTTTGGATTTTGGCAACTCTTGGAGATGGACTAAAATGCGCTTTTCACAAAGGAATGCACATGAGTTTTTGGGGGTCCAGGGGCACGATGTTATGGTTGACGTCTAGTTGTCCCCCTAAGCATCAGGCAGTCATAGGGTGGGGCCTTCTAGAGTTCGAGATTAATTCATGATCAAGGCTGAGATTACTGGTTTTAGTATTGCTGGGATTATGGGTGTGAGTACTACATTCAGCCTGGGGCAGATAGCCTGAATGCAACTTAAGGGAGACAGACTTGCTCTCTGCAGCCATCTGTTGCTGTTGCTCTGCCATTGCCAGGAAAGGCTGCTCTCTGTCATGTGTTGCCCTGCCTTGGACCCACCTGAGTATGGACTGAAGCCTCCAGTAACTGTGAGCTACATAAACCTTTCCTTCCTTCCTTCATTTTGAGTGTCAGGTATTTGTACCAGCAACGAGAAGAGTAACTGTGACAAATGATTTTATCAAGTCCTTCTGTGTCTATTTTCTTCAGTTTTTATCGTGGGTGGATGTTCAAATTTATCAAAGGCATTTGCTGCTTCAATTGAAATGATCATGTGACTTTTGTCCTTGTGACTGTTTGTATGATGTATTACGTTCATTGCCTTGAGTATGTTGAACCACCTCTTTCTTCCCAGGATAAATCCTATTTGGGTATGACATATGATCTTTTTAATAATTTTTTGCATCCTGGTTGTCACTATCTTGTTAAAGATTTTCCCATCAATGTTCATTAATGATGCTGGCCTGTAGTTCTCTTTTTTTGGTTAAGTCTTGTTCTGGTTTTAAAATCAGGGTAATTCCAGCTTTCAGGAATGACTTTCCTGAGTACTTCTTTCCTTTCAATTTCATCAAAGTATTTGAGAAGTGTTGACATTAGATCTTCTCTGAAGTTCTATAAATTGGGAGTGAGTCAGGTAGGTTACTTTTTTTAACGATTTCATCAATCTCATTGGCCACTATTGGATTGTGTAGGGTTTTAATGCCTTTCTTGTTTAGCTTTGATAATTCCTGTGTATCTAGAAATCTATTTCTTCTTTGTTAAATTTTATTTTAAAGAGAAAACAAAAATCAAAATTTCAAAACAAGATGATAGGAGGGTAACAATGGTTAATATATTACATATTGTTATCTTTAAATTAGTTACTCAGAGTATAATCTATCAGTGTTTAATTGTCTAAACTATATTACCACAAACCCTTCCCCCAATGAACCAACAGAAATTAGTAATATCGAAACCATTACACATGCTTTCTTATTTTGAATTTCCAAAATCTATTGTACGTTTTGGATCTCATTTGCTCTTCCAGTTTCTCACACTAGAGAGATAATAGGATGTTTACACACTTGTGTCTGGTTTATTTCACTGATAAGTACAGTCTCAAGTTTCACACATTTACCTATAAAAGTCTCCAGTTTATCCTTCTTTATGGCTGAATAATGTTCCATTATATGAAAAGTCCATATCTTTTTTGTCCATTTATCACTTGGTGGGCATTCTGGTGGTTTCAAATATCTTGCTATTACAAGTTGTGCTGCTATAAACATGAGTGCACATATATCACTGTGTACAATGTTTTTAATTCCTCTGAGGAGATACGTAACAGGGGGCTATCTTGGTCAAATAAGACCTCTAATCCTAGTGTTTTGAGGAATCTCCATACTAATTTCC
>PVKN010016249.1:0-17997 GCA_004027915.1 Capromys pilorides
AGCTTGGGTCTAAAGGGTCTGTGTGCGTTTTCTCAAGATGGCTGGTGACTTCCTGATGGGGAGACTTGGTGGACACAGTCTCTTTCTAGAGGTCAGGGTCAGGGGGCTGTGGGTCTTGGGGATGGCATCGAAGGTGGCCTTTCAAAGCTGCCCAGAGTCACAGTGCAGGCTTCTGCAGAGGCTGTGGCAATGGCCTGCATGCTCTTGTTCAGGCTTAGGGAAGCACATTTTTGATGCAGATTTTGTTGAAGCTCAGTGACAAAACATGCCATTGGGCCGCTTTTCACTCCTGTGTGCAAAGAAACAGAATCCTGTTTACTACATGTCACCTCCTCATGCTCCAGAAATTGTCCCCATACACATCCTTCTTAGATAAAGGAAAAAGGATCTATTTTCAGGAAATAGTTTTAGGAAAGCTGAGGGCCTGGGAATGGACTCTCTTACAGTCAGAGCAAGTGACAGGCTCTTGCAGTGTCTCCCTGTTCCTCCACCTGAAGACAGTTAGTTCATCTGTTTTATGACCCCCAGAAAACTTTCAGGGATGATTTCGCCACCCTAATGTACAGCTTCTCGGAACTCCTTCTGCACCCTCGCCTTCCACAATAATCCAGGGTCCATCAACTAAAGGGGCCAGGAGAGTTGCTTTGTGCAACTGTAGCTTGGCTCCTAGAATCTGTCTTCCAATTGCTTTGTTCTTCTCAGGATCAGGACAGGAGCTGATTCCAAACACAGGTGACCTCAGGCCACATCAGAGAAACAGAACATTTAGGTGGAGCCATGGCAACCAGGAGAGAACAGTGTGCTGCGGAGAGCAGAAGACCTGGGAGGGAGGGCAGGTTCAAAAGATTTTACCTTTAGTGTTATTTCAAATTAGCTAAAAAGTAGAATCTCAGATGTTTCCACTACAAGCAAATGCTCCATTCTTGAGGCGGTGGCCCTGTGATGGTCCCACTGGATGATCGCTGCACAGTGCCCTGAAGTGTCCCGTGCACTCCATACACATGCAAAAAATTGTGCTAGTTAATCCTGAGGGGATTTGACCCTGGAAGATACAGAAGACGAATGTTCTGTTATACAGGTCGGGCCTTAACTTGCCCTTGCTCACCCAGCAGAAAAGCTCAATTATGAGGCATAGAATGCAGAGCTAGATTAGTATGATGAGCTGTAAGAGGCTTGCACCAACAGCCTCCAACGTTGCCAGTTTCACTGGTAACCCACTGCAATTATGGAATGTTGTACTATATATATAACTACTTCTTCCTAGTTCGAAGAGAAGAACTTGTTTTTGTTTTTTCTTTTTTTCCTCCCCTACTAATATGGATTAGAAAATTTATCATGTGTACATCCTGTGCTCTGTATAACTACTATGAGGACAACAACATTCAATGTATCAATTATTATGAATGCACTAATAACGTGTTTTGAAACTATCATATTGTTATTTCTTATTAAAAATAAAAAAAATAATTAAAAAAAGAAAAAAAGTTTTTATACTGAATGCGCATCAGTGGCTTTAGGCTTTAACAGCCTGAAACCTCAGCCATGCTGAGCTTACCATTGGGTTCAGATGAACTTTGGGAACAAATGCTAAATTAATAAATAAAACAGAGGGCCCTTGAACTTGAACTTTTTTTTGTATTTGGTACAGGGTCTCATTATGTAGCTCAGACTCCTAGTGGTCCTCCTGTTTCAGCCTCCCCAGCACTGGGATTACAGGCATGGGCCATCACACCCAGACTTGGTAGCTGGCTCTGGGTGCCTGTGGGCAGGGCCAGCACATTTGACTGGTTTTGATACCTAGGAAATATGTAAAAAGTCTCTGGGCTTCACCCCTGGAGTCAAATCTAAGCTCCGACCAGGGACAACAAGGCAAAAGGGAAGGACCAGGCCCTCTTGGTAGCTCTCTACAGCACTGCACGGTGTCTCTAAACTTGCTTGTGGGGCTGGTGAGAGAGCTCAGCAGACCAAGCACTTGCGCAGGCAAGCTCAGGGACTGCAGCTCGATCCCTGTCACCACAAGCTCCTCTGGCCCCACCCCCAAGAGCGCTGAGCTGGCCACTGAGACCAGGCGTGGTGGCACACATCTGCCATCCCAGCACCTGGGAGCTGAAACACGAGGCTCACTACAAGTCTGAGCTGCATAGTGAGACTTTGTACCAAATACAGAAATTAAAAAACAAAAACAGAAAAACTCTCTCTAGAACTGAATTTGCATTTTAGATTTTGGCAACACACAATGTTTATTTATGCCTCCCTAAATCACTCTATTTTTTATGTTTCTTTCCTAGTACTTATTTGCAGTACATGACATGTGCATTCATCTAGAGAGGAGGTACATTCAATATATCTTAGTTCTTTTTATTGTCCCCCCATCTCTCCATCTCTAGGGACCTTTCCCGTCCATAAAAGACCTAACTCCCTGTTTTGGTTTGTATCTAGTTGTCCCCTCAAAGCCTCATGTATGTCATGGGGCTGTCAAGCAGGTGGCTACAGGGTCGGAGCTTGAGGGGGCGTGGCCAAGAGAGGTACGAGCTGTTAAACTGACAGCATGCACTGTTGGAGGTTTCCCCCACCTCCCCATGTGGTGATTTCTCGCAGAGGTGTGGAGCAGATCATCCTGGACATGGCAGGAGCCCCTCCTCCAGACCCTATAAAGCAGGGACAGTGTCTTGAAACCTCCAGAAACTGTGAGCTGAATAAACCTTTCCTCCCCTAAGCTTTCATGTCGGGTGTTTGTCCCAGCAATGACAGAGTAAATAAGACAGAATTTGATACCAGGAGAGTGAGGTCATTTCTGTGGCTAAATCTGATCATGTGGATTACAAGCTTTTGGGAATGGCTTATGAGAAGAGATAGGAAAGGTTTGGAGAGGTCGCCTATGAGCAAACCGCTGGAACAGTTTTGGCACTTCTGTAGAGGAGGCTCTGGTCAGAGCTCAGAACAGAAGACTGACAGAAAGCGGACCTGTAAAGACCAGTCTGGGGAGGTTTCCACTGGAAAGAAGGACTGCACTGGCTGTTGGACTCCAGATCATTTGTGTTCTGGCTTGGCCCAAACTTTGGCAGAATTTTACCTGTGTCCAGATACTTTGCCTGAGACTGAAATTAAACATGGAGGACTAATAAATCTTTGAAAGGAAATTTCAAAGCAGTCAAATATTGGGGCAGTGGCATGGTTATTGCTGGGGGGCTCTTAGTCAAATATATGTTGAGAGTAAAGAGCAAAGAGCCCAGCAGAATGATTTAAAATCTTGTCACTTTGGCCAGTAAGAAAGCACCCAGAAGGTTGTGGACTGCAAAGATGGAGCTGAGATTTCCATTGCTCAGGAGGAGCAAGAGAATAGAACAGATGTCCTGAGGGCATCACAGGAGGTGGCAGGTTCTCGCCCTTTGCAGCCTCAGAAGCACAAGGGTGAGGGACTTTGCTTTGAGGAGAAAGCCGCAGAGCCCCATGTTCCAGAACAGAGGCAGCGGCCACACCAGATTCCAGAATGGAGTCATTGGCCACACCAGATTACAGAATGGAACCGGCATGGAGAATTTGCTTCTTGGAATCAGGGTCAGAGTGCTCAGAAATCCAGACACTCGACCCCTATAGCTAAGAGAGAAGGAAGCCTGGCTACTGCTCCAGCTGGCAGCAAACCTTGGCATCGTCCACATGATTGGTTTTAGGTGCATGCAGAATGCAGGAGTTCGGAGGTTAAGGCTTCCACTTCAATTTCAGAAGAAGACCTGGAAGGCCAGACAGTGTATCCTGGGGAGGGCAGTGTGTGAAGCTGTGAGTGAGAAGCCTACTCCACGGAAACCCCAGAAGTTTGTAAAAGCCAGGAATGTGGATCATCTAAGGAAAACTGCAAAGAGGGAGCATAGCCAGCCTAAGAGAGAAGCTATGGGAGCTACCACCAAGAGTGCCATAGGGGTGGAGACACATGGAGCTCATCGTTTGCCACAGATTGGTTCCAGTGCACCACATGGAACTATAGGACTTAATGTGTGTCCTACTGAATTTTGGATTTGTTTTGGCTCCAGTGGTTTGTATCCTCCTCTGTATACCTGTTGGAATGGCAGTGTTTATCTTGTGCCTTTGAAAGTTCGATGTATGTAATTTTTCATTTGTGTAGGTGCTCACAGTTGAGAGTTTGCCTTGGATCTTGGAGGAATCTGGGGACTTGGAGTTTTCAACAATGCTAAAACTGTTGAGACTTTGGAAACTCTTAGAGATGGACTAAACTGCCTTCTGCAGAAAGGGATGTACATGAGACTTTGGGGGCCCAGGGGTGGAATGTTGTGGTTTGTATCAAGTTGTCTTCCCAAAGCCTCATGTAAATCATGGGGCTGTCAAGTGCACGACTCCAGGGGTGGGGCTTGAGGAGGTGTGGTCAAGAGAAGCGCAAACCATTAAACTGACAGCATGCACTGTCAGAGGCTTTCCCCCCCCACACAGTGGTTTCTCAAAGATGCATGCAGCAGATCATCCTGGCCATGGCAGAGCCCCAATCTCTCCTCCAGACCTATAAAGCAGGGGCAGCGTCTTGAAACCTCCAGTAACTGTGAGCTGAATAAACCTTTCCTCCCCTAAGCTTGCGTGTTGGGTATTTGTCCCAGCAGTGACAGAAAGTAAATAAGGCACTCTTATTCAATTCCCATTGTCTCTTACTTTGCAAAAATCATTTCTTTTGTACAGCAGAGATGGCTCTCACCTCCGTAGATCTGCATCAACAGCTCTGCTGGGCTCTGTCCAGTTTCTTTGCTTCTTCCCAGAGGTGTGTG
This sequence comes from Capromys pilorides, assembly GCA_004027915.1. Lineage (NCBI taxonomy): Eukaryota > Metazoa > Chordata > Mammalia > Rodentia > Capromyidae > Capromys > Capromys pilorides. Next base: position 4,770 of record PVKN010016249.1, read on the forward strand.
CATTGATGCGCACATGACCCTCCAGACACTTGTGCCCCTGACTTAGAGAAAGAGGATAATGCTGAAACTCCTGCCAGGCCTGTTTCTATGTTTTGGTGCATAATGTTCAAACGTATCTGGCACTGTTTTGAAGATAAAGAAACTGGTCGTGTTGAAGAGTAATTTTTGTTGGTAGGAGGGTGGGGTGACTGTTATGTACTTTTCAGAATGACACAGACTGTCACTTCCCTAGAGTTGGCCTAGGACTAAATTATTTACACTTTTAACTTCACCATTATATCAGTATGTAAACTCTGAGAATTAGAAAACCAGAGCACGAGTAACTTCTCCAGTGTTGTATAGTCAACCAATGACAAACCAGGAATTTAAATTCAGCTGTGTTTTTCACCTAACTATATTCCCCTCTTCACCCCATCAACACAATTTGCTTGCTGTGTGTCGACTGTGCGTTTCACACCTTGCTAGGCTGTGAGGACCCAAAGACTTCGCCAGGTGGAAGCCTGTCTGAAAGGCTCTTTGCATCTGTGTGGGAGAGGCAGATGTACACACGAGCAACTGCAGGGAACTTGTGTGTGCTTGTGTGTGCTTGCCTTTGAATTTCCTACCACAGTCTGAAATGGATGAGTAGAAAGAATCCCCTCTTGACAGAGGCTTGGGTCTATGCCAAGACACAATTAAAGGGGAAGCTAATTCAGTGTGGCCTTTATAAGGGTCCTTAGTGCTGGAAGTCACTTGTTTATTTTCATTCTTGCTCTTCTAATTCTGTAGTTTCAATGGAGCCTTAAAGTTCCTATGACAGAGAGGGATATGAGATGATTATCAAACAGTGCATTAAGTTAAAAAAGCAGATATTGCTCATGCTAATGTTTGGTAGAAAGGTTAGTGGCCTCATATGGATCTTGGGAAATGTTTTGAAACTTGTATTCCGTTTTTTCACCTTTTCTACAGGATGTGACCTAACCTACTTTTGGATTCCTTACAATCCCTCATAGGTGCTTGGTAAATGCTTGCCAGTCATCTCCACATCAAGTGTGACAGAGCCTGGTGATCACTGTGCTATTTAGTGACAGTATTTCTGAAGAACAGGAAAGTCCCAGAGTGGTACTTGGCCCCATAAGCAGGCTGGCCATTGCTCTCCATGTGGAGAGCTCTGTTCTGTTACTGATCATGCAATTCACATCCATAGTCCCTTTTTACACAACTGCTGTCTTGTGAAGAGGGGCTGAGAAGAGTTAGACCCGGCTTGTAAATGATGGCGATACTAACCTTAGTAACTACCACTGATCAGCCTTGCTCTTATCTAGGCATTTGTTACCCTGCATAGTTTCCACAGCAACTCTTACTCCCATTTTACCCATGAGGCTTTAAGCAATGACTCACTTGTGAAGACTTGCAGACCAGTAGGGGTTGGGGATATAGCTCAGGGGCCCAAGTGCCTGCCTGGCAAATGCAGCGTTCTCAGTTCAATCCCTGGTTCCGCAAAAAAAAAAAAAAAAAAAAAAAAAAAAAGTTGCAGAGCAGCATGCATAGCTCCCTTCAAACCCAGGTCTGTCCTCCCGCAAAGTCTGCACAGTCCGTTGCTACAAAACTAATCCCTACGAGTTTTCCTGATGCTACAAATGTCTGTAAAGTTCATTCTTTGAATAGAAAGAAGATCTAGAGACTAAAATTAGACAGCATAACAGTTCTTCAATTATGTGAAATCCAATTATTTTAACCTGGTGCTTAGGAAGGGTCATAATTTTATTTATTTATTCATTTATTTATTTATTTATATTATGGCCGGCTCAGCCTGCCCAGGGGTGGGGCTGGCACAGCATGTGGTGCTGGGGATTGGTTGAACCGTGGTCCCTGCGGTTGCCTAAGTTTGCTTAAGCAGGCATTTGAGACCGCTGAGCTATCTGGCCAGTCTCAAGGGTCATAATTTTAACAGTGATATTTTTAATTTTTATTGTTTCTAAACTTTGTTTTATTTATTTTTAAAGAGTCAGTCACTATTTATTTAGTACAGAGCCTCACTGTCCAGCTCAGACTCATAGTGAGCCTCCTGTCTCAGCCTCCTCATTGCTGATACTACAGGCATGCACCACCGTGCCTGGTTTCAGAGGCCGGCACTGCACAGGGTCTGCATAGCATGCGGTACTGGGGATCTAACTTGAGTCCTTGCACTTGCCAGGCAGGTGCTTAGACTGCTGAGCTAACTTCCTGACCCTAAATTCTATTTTATTAGTGCACTGTCATTCATTTCTTTTTAGTTGGGAGATTAGCAGGCAAATATCCATTTCTAATTTATTATCCATTTCTTATTTATTACTTAAGGCATACATGTGTGAGTCAAACACAAGATCCAAAGTTAAGCCAACCTGTTACTGTTAGTTTTCCTCTCAAGGAATCAAAATCACAGCCTTGCAAGCTGACTAACATACCCAGCATTTTATTTTAAATGAGTCAACATAATAGTTTAGAAACCTTAAAATGTGGAACTTAAAACCTTTGCAGGGGCTGGAGAGATAGCTCAGTGGTCTAAGCGCCTGCCTGGCAAACTGAAGGACTTGGGTTTGATCCCCAGTACTTCATGCCACGAACATGACTTTTTCAATCCATGTCTTCCTGTCTAAAAGTGTTGTGGGCCAGCCAGATAGCTCAGCAGATTAAGGACCTGCTTAGGCAGACACAGGGACCAGGGCTAGATCTAGGGAATGCAGTACCAGTGGCCCCCAGGACGTGCTGAGACAGCGGCTGAGACTGAACGTGGTGGCACTTGCCTGTAATCCCAGTGCTTGGGAGGCTGAAAACAGGAGGATCACTACGAGTCTGATCTGTGTAGTGAGTGAGACCCTGTAAATACTTTACTGAATACATTAAAACAAAAAAGCATTGGTCATACTTGACTTGTCATGTTCTTTCAAAATATCTGATTTTACCTCAGCATTCTTTAGAATTCTAGAGAGTACTGGGTTTGGCTGTTACTTTGTTACCTTAATGGACGAAGCAGACTTCTAAAATTGAGTTTGTAAGCAAAAGAAACCAAAGGCATTAAATGTTATTTTATTTACTTATTTTTTATTTTTTTAATTAAATTTTATTATTTCCCAATGTATCTTATGAATATCCACAGATCATCAGTTTTTAGAGTTTGCCTTTGATGACATACAATAAAATAATCATAATTCCTTGAACGCTTCACAAATGCTCAGCGCCGTGCTAAACACTGCACGCGTGACCTTTCCAACCCTTCTTTCATCTTGCTAAGCTGCCGTGTCGTCATCTGTACAAAGAGAGTAAAAATAAAAGTTGCAGAAGGGTTCTGACTTATTTAAGGTCCTGCGGTTAACAAGCGGAAAAGCTGGGAGGGATTACAAATGAGGAGCGCAGCCTGCTACCCACGATGCCGTGGTAGCCCTGCGCGGCACGCTCTGCTGTGCCCCAGGATTGGTCCCCGTGGTCCCCATGGGCTGGGCTCTGAAAGCTGCTTCTTCATCATCTTCTGCACCATCCAGTGAGGCCTGGTGAGAAGTAGTCCGAGCCGTTCTCAGATACGCCGCGGTTTGCTTTATTAGTTTGCTTTCATAGCAGTGGTTCGAATCCACAGCCAGCAAAGTGCATCTTGTGAGGCAGTCGCTCGACTCTGAAATTTACTAAGTGACGTTTACGAAGAAGGCCTACATGGCGCTTTACACCTAATCAGCAGGGAGCGACGACCCCGAGAGACCTCCGCCTGCCCACAAGACTCACACATATGTCTCCATCGGATTCGGCTCAGAAGTCATCCCAGGGACCTTTTCAACCCATAGCGCACGCTAATTTTAGGATGGGGCGGTAATGAACTTCAGATCTGCAAAGCTGGCTTTAAGAGCAAGCTTTGCCACTGAAACTGGGAATTCAGAAAACCTAGTTTTCTCATGTGCAGAATAAGAATAACATTTGCTCTGCTTATGCCCACCTCATTTATTTTAAAGACGTAAATAGAAATCCTTCTGCAAGTAACAGATGAAGTGACACTATTCTTAAAGGCAAATAGTTTGCAGCCAAACAAATTTAGGTTTGAATTCAGATTTTAACAGTTACTGGCTAAGTGATTTTGGACATATCATTTGCCTTAAGTGAGCTTACTGTAAGATTAAATGAAATACCACTCCCCGGTAATACAGGAAACCCTAGCGAATAGGTCTTCCTGATTATTGTTTAGATATACGTGAGCTTCTTTCAGTGTAAGTAACTAAAGAAGAAAGTATTAGGAAGACCTGAATGAAAACATGAATAGATGCTGTATAGAAGAATGACATGGGCTGATGGTAATTTTATGTGACCTGTACCCTCGAATTCTTCTTAACAGAGTATTAGGTCATTGGCAGCAAACTGGAGAACGCCAACAATAAAAGCATTTTAATTAATCTCTCTTTTCTCTAAAAAGAAGAATCTCAATTTGAAGACTTTAGAGCTCATCTTTTGGCCTTGTTCTTGTCACATAAACTTTTAAAATAACAATTTGTTATAACAAATACTTGACGTGGACTCACTGTTCTCTGGTGACTTTACAAGTGCCCCACTTCCAGGGCTCCCAACACAGTTCGCTAAAATCGTGCAAAGATACATCTAATGCGTACTATGCATGTAGCGATGGCGTTATGACTGCACATGATAGGTGTGGAAAGCAGGATTCTAAGTCTATGGATAAAGTCGCTGTTTCCTGTTTCTCCTGAGTCAACAGCTGAGTTTGGTATCATGCATTTATTTTAAATAACTTTACTATGTTAGGGCATTTTGTAAAGTCTGATGAAAATTATAGAATGATAAAATATTTAGGAGCTCAGTCAGCAGAACAGTGTTTAGAACGTAAAAATAGTAAAGCTAAAATTAGGCTTTTTTTCTCTTGAAATATCTTCAGTTCTTCAAAAAATTATGTGGAGCCTAGTGACATGTGATAACTTTTTATTTTGCTTTGTTTTTCTTTAGAATGACTACAGAAAGCTGTCAATGCAGTGCAAAGATTTTGTTGTTGGACTCCTTGATTTGTGCAGAAATACAGAGGAAGTCGAGGCCATTCTGAACGGGGACGTGGAGACATGCCAGCCGGGTGACCAGGGCCGCCCAAACCTCAGCCGATTAAAATTGGCCATTAAATATGAAGTAAAAAAAGTAAGCTCAGGCGCAAAGCCCACTTTTGTTATTTCACTTCTTCTTCTTCTTTTTTTTAAAAATGTATTTAGTACATGGTCTACAGGGTCTCACTCCATAGGTCGGACTAGTAGTGCTCCTCCTGTTCTCAGCCTCCCAAGAGCTGGAATTACAGGCACATGCCACCACGGCCAGTCTCAGTTATTTCACTTCTTCATGGTGCTAAGGAAAGCCAAATCCTGTCATCTTTTGATTGAGCTGAGTCCTTTTAACTCAGTTTCTTTGTACGAATCATTAGCAGATTGTCAAAACGCACCCTAAGCATCCAGTGACATGTCAATCCATGCCAAAATTCTTTTGGTTACCTCCTCAGCCTTTAAATCTGTCCATATTCATACAAAAGATTACAGTGATTGCTGCTTTCTTTAAGTTATGCTACAACAATGACTTTGTACATCCACACAATGAGGCATTTGCTCTGCAATGTGTGCACCGTTACAGTACTTCACACTCAAACACATTTGCCCATTTTTTAACACTCTCCGGCTTCAGATCATCACCTACAGTTCCCTCTTTGCTGTGTTTGAATCACCTGCAGCTGGATTTTACAGTAGTTTTAGTTTCTGTCTTCATTCAGTAGCCTTATTGTTTTGAGTCCTTTTTAGGACATAAGATTTTACATTTTTTTTAGTTAAGTAGGCTTCTTGATAATAAAAGTGACCCCTGGCTGTGTTAAATATTCAAACAGTGCTGTATGCAGCCTCTCAGCCTGCCGTGTGCTTAATGGAGATTAATAACCACTTGTGTTTCTCTCGGCGAATGTGCACCTTGGCACCCTCGTGTGCATGCACCGCCGGCTGGAGCCCGGACACCTTCATGTGTCAGCCAGTGAGAGTCCACCTCATCTCCTTAAGGGCCACATTGTTGTGTTATTACCCACTACATCAAGTTGTTAAGGGTATTTATTGTATTCTTTAGATTTGGCTTGTTGTCATGTTTGTCTTTTTGCATAGTGGGTATAGAGCCTGTTTACTTGCATGAATTTATCTGCAGACAAAATTCCTATAAATGAAATTATTATATCAAGCGTTTATTTCGAAATTTGAAAGCATTTGCTAAGTTTTCCTTTGAAAAAAAAATACACCAGCTACACACATCACTAGAATCTAAGAGGGAGTCTTGAATCCACACAGTGGGTGCTACCCAACTTTACCATTTAGTGAAGATGAATATTGTTAGATCTCGTTTGGTTACCTCTGAAGATAAACAGACTTAGGACTCATAGCATTCTAATGTTCTTATATAAAGTTTTAGTTTGTGTTATTGCTTTTTTTATTCAATAAATTTATTTTTATGTAAATAAATAAAAATAGTAAAAAATTTTAAAAATGATAATTTTAAAATCCTGAAAAATTAAAAAAAGCAGATATTAAAATTACATTAACTAAGGAAATTTTCAGCACAAGAATAACAGAAGCTATTAGGAGAACATAGCGGGACATCCAGAAGCAGACCTTTGTACAGTGGGAAAGTTAGTATAAAATAACTGTGGTATTTTAATTCATATAAGAAAAGCATATGAAGCTATTTTTAGAAAAATATTCACCTGGGACAGTATAATTTTGGTATCATTCTTTCTTATCATTACATAAAATAATATAGATGCTAAGTAGGTAGGTAGATAGATGACAGATCTATGCCCTTGTGTAAAATATCAGTGAATCTTTTTATAATGTGAAGTTTCAAAAACATATTTCTGTGCTTTGAAACGAAGGTCATTTGTCCCATGGGGAAAGTTTGACGAATTAGAAACTTTAGTTTGCACAGTCATATTAGATCTTCTTGCCATGTTGATTGATGCCTGTAATTAGATGTTTTATGTTTGCTTTTTAATTCTAACTATATTTTCCATGGGAAAGCACTAAACGAGCGTTGTATAGCATGCAAGAACTCATGTGAGTCCGTCTTTAGCTGAGCTGCTAAGCGCTCTGTCCCCCTCCTGCTAGTTTGTAGCCCACCCCAACTGCCAGCAGCAGCTCCTCTCCATATGGTACGAGAACCTCTCTGGGTTACGGCAGCAGACGATGGCGGTCAAGTTCCTCGTGGTCCTCGGTGTGGCCCTCGGGCTGCCCTTCCTGGCTCTGATTTACTGGTGCGCCCCCTGCAGCAAGGTAGGTCTCTGGCGCTGGGCTCTGTTATCTCCTTCAAGCATGTCTAATCCGGCAGAAACGCTGTGTCGGAAATGAGCATTTCAGCAAAGTATGCAAGCTTGAATAATCTTTGTTTTTAATATTAAAAAACAACGCACAGTTGCTACTGAGAACATAAAAAGAAATGGAAAGGAGAAGACCTTCACCTGTAGTGTCAGCCACTGTTAGCATACCAAAGTAAGCTTTAATTCTGACCTTAGGGTTTTTTAGAGTTTTTTTCTAGGCACATGTACGAGTATAATTTTGTACTTATTTTTAATGAGGTCCTATTATCACTGAACTAGTATTGAAAATAACGTCCTTGAAGATGATTCTCCTTGAGCAATATTTGAAGAATTTTTTATTTTCTTTAGCTAATAGGAGCAGATAATTATATAAAAGACCATGATATACATTTTAATATGATGCCTATGTTAGTGAAATATTTATATAAAAACAAAGTACACTAGCGCCCAACAGTAAAAGTGGCTCGTTTCCTTAGCTACATCCGTTCGCTCAGAAGGACTCTGGCTCACAGGACTGTAGCAGCGCAGCCGTGGTTTTCCGCCTGCCCGCGCCCTCAGGGTGCTCTGCGCTTTGCTCTTTCCTCTTCCCCTCTGCTTGAGCTGGCCCTGCACGGCCATTTTCTCCCTCATTCTTTACTTTTGCCTTTTGAAATAAACTTCGTTATTTTTTTTTTTTTCTTCATTCCATTCCGTTCTTTATACCTTCCAAAAGTTCAAGGAATGTTGACCTATCTTTCTGTCATCAGGTGGAGAAATCTACGTCCTGCACGGCTCACAGTCCTCCTATAGATCGGTTTGCGCTGCAGACTGGAGAGGCAGACGAGGTCATTCTGCAGCTAGGTGTCTTCCCGGCCCTCTGCTCACCGGCTGCGCAGAGACCTTAGCTGGTCACGTGCTGTCCCCCCGCGTGGCGCACGGCCACAGCCAGCGCCACTACCGATACACTGCCTGGTTGTCTACTCCAGTGGCTGCTGCTTTAGCCGCTTAGGGGTCTTCTCTCAAGGTCACTCCAGCTAGAAAGCTGGCTGGAGCCTTTTCCACGAGGGGCTTCAGAGCATCTCAGAGACGAGGACAACAGGATCTGGATAGCCTAGGCTACTCTCGTGAAACTGAAATTGATCCTCATAGAGTGTTTCATCTTAAAATGTATAGTATTAAAAATTGACCTCATATAATAAAGTATAAATGGAGAATATAAATTTAGAAGAGAGCTATTAAAACATCAATAGCACAGATATGTTATAGAAAATTGTGTTTTTCCTTTCCATAGGAGTGACAATCATTTTGTCAAAAAAAGAAAGTAGTCCTCATTTGAGCACGAGCTACATTTATGCATGTAGCTTGTTCTACACAGATTTTTGGAACCTTCCAGAAATTTAAGCTGATTTTCACAAGGGTAGCAGAGGGTCTCTCAATCGCCTGCCCCACTCTGTGGTCAGTTCAGGTATAATCTCTTTCTGCACTGCATAACCGCTGTCGCGTTTTCAGGGAGTTCAAAATCCCGAGGCCCACCGCAGCGTCTGGCGCTCCGGCGCAGGCTGTTCTCGGCGGTCGTCAGCATTACGCAGTCCATAGATCTTGACTGAGTCCCTGTTAGCCCGCTGCCTTCGCTGCTCCTTCTTTTCTGGTCGTGTGTCTTGCGGGCATTTGGTTTCCATTTTCATCTACACACACTAAGGGAAATGATCAAATTAAGTGCACACTGCCAAAACTGTTTCCTCACGCTGAGAATCTGTTTCACCAACCGTGGTTCATTCCCTGCAGCTAATCCACTTCGTAGTCTTTCTTCTTAGCATTGGAGGTAAACACCATGTACAAGTCAGAGTATTTTTTTTTTAATTTGATTTTTAAAATGTATTTAGTACAGCTTCTACAGGGTTTCATTACACAGACTGGACTCTATTCTATTAGTCTGCTGAGCTATATGGCCAGCCCTAGTCAGAGTGTCTTTTTTTTTTAAACAGGAAACTAGCTCTATCTACATGGATGCTTTTAATGAAATGTATTTAAAATACTTTAGAATTTCCACTATATCCATGAAAATTAGCCCTCATGTAATCCACGGCTTATATATCTTCTTCAGCGAATCCCTATTTTGCTTAGTGTTGGTTTTGTTAGTGCTCAATCCTTTCTCTCCCCCTTCCGGAACCTTTTGTCCTTACTCGCTCTTGTTCTCCTGGTATCACCCAAATACCATTTGCTTCACGCTTATCACAGCCAAACTAGGTAATGCGGGAACTTTACACTGTTTGAGGTTAGGCTAACATTAACGTTTCTCACTTCTCTCTTTGCGGGGTAGGTAAGTAGAAATGTCTAAAGGGAGCGTGGTACAAGATGTGCAGTGGCAAAGACTCTTTCTGTTTATTCTTAGTAGCTTTCCAGGTCAGCCAGCAGGATGAGGGCCACTTTGTAAACCCAGAACTCTGGAAGGCTGAGGCACCAGGACCGCAAGTCTGAGCTCAGCCTGCTTCAGAATAAAAATATTTTTTAAAAGATGTGCTCCAGCCTTTAAAAAATATGTTTTAAAAAGGGATTGTTGTGAAACTCCTGTGTTCGATCCCCAGCCCTGAAAAAAACTAGCACTACTATTATTCATTTATTATTGATATTTTCTAGGTCACCAGTTATTGAAGTTAGTCAACGGTCTTCCTGCTTATAGTTATTTTGATACACTTGCTGTTTCCCACACCCAGGGTCTGTACGCTGACTGTTCAGCTTAATACTTTGATTGCAGCTATGGTCATACTTCAGGCCACTGACTTTAGTTTTCTTTCTATAAGTAAAGCTGACTTTATGTTCTGCATTTTTTCACCAATATAATATTTTAATAATTGAATTACTCTTAATAGAAAAGTTGATATATTTAATTATTAATTAAGAACATCACATGTAGGTTAAAATATGACTGAAATTCATAACAAAGTTATTATTCTATCATGAAGTATATAAATTCACAAAGCTATTTTAGAAGAACATTGAAATGTACAGATGTTTATTTTTATGTGTGTGTGTGTGTGTATGTGTTTTGTGAAGCATACAAAGTGAAGGTGTCTATTTGGTGTGCATTATGGCAGATGGGGAAGATAATGCGTGGACCATTCATGAAGTTTGTGGCACACGCAGCCTCCTTCACCATTTTTCTCGGACTTCTAGTCATGAATGCAGCCGACAGATTCGAAGGCACTAAGCTCCTGCCCAATGAAACCAGCACAGATAATGCGAAGCAGCTGTTCAGGATGAAAACCTCCTGCTTCTCGTGGATGGAGATGCTCATTATATCCTGGGTCATAGGTGAGACTGATTGGCTGTCGTCCTTCCCTTGCAGCCTTAGCAGCTGGCCTAAGGAGGCGGCCTCTCCTATGCATCGTTGTACAGGCGGAGCAGCCTGCCACAGGCCCTGCGCTCCAGAATCTTGTTTGTGTTTGCAAAGCACGCAGAGAAGTTGCCTTGGGTTCATTATTGGTGTCATAATCTATTCGTATGCCTTGTGCTTTTCTCAATTCCCAGGAAGAAAAGTGACAGGAGGGCATTAGTCAAACCCCACCATTGATGGAAAACAGCCTCTCGTCTTTTGGGAGAGCTGTGATTTCTAATTTGAAAGCAACCACATGATTTTATGTTGAGATTTAATGGAAACTAAAGCTAATGGCCCCTCGTATGATTGAGCACTGTATGTCAGGAATTGTTCAGAGCTCTCGCTTTCTCCTCTGTCTCTCTCTCTCTCTCTCTCTCTCTCTCTCTCTCTCTCTCTCTGATATATACATCAGTTTTCTGATCTGTAACATACAACAGCTATTTTATGAGGATTTATAAGACTAGCTAGCTTGATTAGACCTTTCCAGTGGCAGGTGAAAGAAGATTCAGTTTTAATTGCTACATTATTTGTCATCAAAATCATACATAGGTCTTGCCATTAAAATAGTGCAAATAGAAATGCTTTAAGTGGACATTTGTGAATAAATAAATCGGATACATGTTAAGTATAACTTTGTTGAGTACTGAGACCGTTAAGGTGGACAAGGCATAGTCTTTGTTCTCAGAGAAGTTAGATCTACAGAGCAAGTCAATAGGTGAGTAAGTTATTAGGGTCCTATCAAGTGCTGCCATAACTGAGTGACTACGGTGCCGCCAAGGGCACATATTGGCCACCCAAATCTGAGAGAGGTGGGATACAGGATGTGAGGGAAGCTTTCCATGGGCAGCTCCTTCAGCAGGAGGAGACATGGACACTCCGGGGCAGGAGGGCATCAGATGCACAGGTGTGGGCTGGCTTACGGTGACATCTGGCACCATGAGATATCATGACCTAGGCAGGGCTGGAGTCCAGGTGCACTGCTGTGTGTGGGTACAAAGTGAGGGGTGGGGGGTGGCCACAGATTTTAAGTGGTTGACAGTGTGGTCAGATCACAACTCCGAAAGGTCTCATTGGTTTTGGAGTAGAGAAGGTGGCTTAGAGGAGGGGTGGTCCAGAGGGTGAGACCCAGCTGAGTCACCCATCATGAGGAAGAAGAGGCTGGAATTCAGGGAATGGGGGAGGGGGAGAAACTTGAAAGCTGCTTTAAAAATGAACTGACTTTTAAATATGAGAAAGGAGTGCATGGATCCTGCCTTGAATTACTAGGTGGTGACTATAATACGCTAAGAGGGAAAATGTAGAAGGAAGACCACGGTTGGTACTGGGAGAATGGAATATTGATAGTAAGGTTTTGGGATTGCCTTTGGAATTTTGAAAGCCCAAGGAATTTCCAGGTGAAAACATCCACTAACTCATAGGAGGTGTGACTTCTGGAAAAAATCTGAGCTATAGATAAAGTCCCAGAAATCCTCAGTTCCCAGGTAGTACTTAAAGCCCTGATTCTGCATGAAATTACATAGGGTGGAAATCTGTGGGCTGCAAAGAGTGGAAGGCTCAAGGACTCTTCCTACAAAGCATTTGACGGTCTGTAACCCCCCACCCCTGCCCAACCCTCCTCCTTGTCCACCTGCAGAAGCATCTACAACCAGTGAGATCACTTCCTGGCTTCTTCATGTGGAGCTGGATGGGAAGATGAATTGCACTGTTAGGAAGCATCATGTACATTACCACACAGTCAGCTCAAATTCAGGTGAGGTAACTCCATGGCAGCTGAGAGCTGGCCAAAACTTTTGAATCACTATTCGACGTCTGCATTTCAAAAAATGTAAGCAGTGTCTTAAGATGTGATCACATCAACAGAGTAAGAGCAAACCTCGGACTAGGAAGAGCAGCAAATCTATAGTACCTCTTTGTTAATTTAATTGATGAAATGGACAAACATGTTTCATCTCTATTATCTGACTTAATGTAAGAATAAACACTATTAGAACAGTGCCTTTATCTTATTAGTTTAATAACCTATTTGCTATTATTTAAATATATATTATGTAATGTAAAATATATGATACTCTTCATGGCATATTCAAAACGTCTAGTTAAGTTCAAACAGTTTTAATTATTAAAATTTTCACTAAGGTTTTGTAAGTTTTTTCTAAATAGGGGCTCTCTACTGAGGACATGAAGCAACAGGTTTTTTTTTTGTGGAACCAAGGATCGAACTCAGGACCTTGCACCCGCCAGGCAGGCAGCTGTGCCCCTGAGCTATCTCCTTGGCCCCGCAACAGGTTTTTTTATTTTTATTTTTTATTTTTTTTCTTTAGAATGGCTTTATTTTATTTTTTTTTTATTATTTTTTTTTATTTTTATTTTTTTTTTTCCATTTTATTTTAAACAGTAAAAACAGCAGAAACAAATATAGAAAAACCGTAACAAGTAAGAGTACATATAGTTCAGAATCTCAAAACAAGAACAAAAATTTAACAATGGTTGTATTACATATCTTCATCATCAAATCTTTTTAGATTAATAGATATAGGTAT
>PVKN010016250.1:0-17994 GCA_004027915.1 Capromys pilorides
AAGTGTTCCTGAAACTTTGGAAAAATTCTTTTGGCTTTCACATTTCAAAACTGACCAATTATAAAAAAGGCCACGGGCCAACTCAGTACACATGCCACATTTCTGTTTCTAAACAAAGTAAATTTAGATCAGAAAAGGCGCTAAAGCAATCAATGCTTGTTTTTCTGTTGACTTTGTCATTACTGGAAATGTGATCTCCACTGTCACATGTCTATGAACCAGAAAGCCGAGGGGAGGCACATGCTGCTTGCTGGCCGAGGGATGCAACGGGAAAGCACTTCTTTGCTGGAGACTACAACCTGGGGGTCTCCTTCTCCCCAGGAACACAACCTGGGGAACTTCAAATAAAAGGGAGGCAGAACCTTGTCACCTCCTCCCGAGGCAAGGCTCCTTAGATGGTCATTCTCCAAGGTCTCCCATGCTGGGCTGGCACTTCAGGGACAAAGTCAGGGGACAGATGAAAGCACCTTCAAGAGCAGCCCCAGCCTTCATGCCCACCAGGGGGACTCTATCCCCTCGCCACCTCTCTGCTGGTCCACCATGAATGTGACCATTCATCCATAGCCAGAATGCATCCTGGCTTGGCTTCAGGATCCTGGGGGAGGGGGGAGACGGCCAAGAATGCAGAAGAGTGGGTGTCACCGCCCCAGAGACGCTGACAGGCCTGGGAGGTGTGGGCAGGGCCCGGGGCTGTGCAGCTCCGAGCAGGCTCAGGGTGGTGCAGCCACCTCCAGGCCTGCATCTGCCCTGTTACCTTCTTTTTTTTTTTTTTTTTTTTTAAATTTTATTTATTTGTTTGCTTGTTGTGTTTATTTGTTTCTTTATTTATTCATTTTGTGGCTGGCTCAGCCTGCCCTGGTGGTGGCGCTGGCGCAGCACGTGGTGCCAGGGATCGAACTGCAGTCCCCGCAGTTGCCTGAGCCCTCCTAAGCAGGCGCTTTAGACCACTGAACCATCTCGCCGGCCCTGCCCTGTTTCCTTCTGACCAGACTTCCCCCTTCCAGCAGGACAGACTGGGTTATGGAGAGGAGGAGGCAGAGGGTACTGCTGCTACCAGCCAGCGGCCCCTTCCTGGGACCCCAGGGTATGGTCGGTGTCCCCGCCTGCAACGTGTGTGAGCAGCATGCCCTTTCTCAGTGCCACATGGGCTGGCCAGACTTGGCAAACCAATCAGCCTCATTTCATTTCCAATTAGATGGCTCCAAACTGCACGGTGACATCAGGCTGAGGATCCCGAGCCATGAAAATCAAAACTGTTTAAAACACCACCCCGGCTGAGATGTGCCAGAAGCCAGTGCCTCCACAGGACACGCTCACGTTGGGGACAGGCCAGAGGAGAGTGCCGGGAGGACCATGGCCACGTTCGCAAGCAGCCCGGGCCTTTCTCACTGGGGATGGGTGGGGGGAGTGGACAAGGAAGCCCCAGAAGTACCTGGGAAACCCTGGCTGCTCCTCTCCTGTGCTTTTTCTAGACTCAGCTCCTTCCTCTTCCCTGGCTCTTTGTCCTCTCCTGCCTGGTGACACCTCTCCTTCCCAACTCATACTGGAAATGGGGCTTTCTGTCCCTCTACTGTGTGCAGGCTCCCTGCCCAAGGTGGGTGTGGCAGTCGCACCGGGAACCCCTTGCTCACCCTGCCCTGCCCACACCCTGCCGCTCATTCCTGTCTTCAGCAGCCCTCTCCAGCTGCCCAGCTCCCTGGGTCACAGGCCTCCTGCCCACCCTCCCCGGGGCGAGGGGACAACCAGTGCTCCAGAGAGGTGACAGGCTCTGGAAGCCCTCACCTTGAAGTGGGGAGCAGGGCAGGCGGGTGCAGGCCACGAGCGGGCTCTGCCCTGTGCCAGGCTGGGGCACTCACCCTGGGACACAGACATCACAGCCCCGCTCATCTTCCTCCCTCTCCTCTGCTCCTGGGCTTGGGCCAGGCCAGCACGAGGCCAGCTTCTGCCCTGCTGCCCAATGCACGAGGCCAGGCCACAGCTCCCCTCCCGCTGGCTTCATCTGTACCAGGTAGAACTAGCTTTTCCAGACAGACAAACTTGACAGCAGCTTATCCTTAAGGGTGGGTCTTGTGCTAAGCAAACACACTACAAAAACCCAACCTTGTATAAAGAAATGGGATATTACTCACTCCTGCAAAAGGACTGAAGTAGGAGTTCCCTAAGAGCAACGGACTCCTGGGGGCTGTCTCGGGGGCAGGGACAGCCATGTGGAACTCCACAGCCGCAGCGCTAGACACCAACACATCCCTTGGACCCAGGCTCCAAAGAGATCCGACTTTAGGGCAAACTGAGTTTGGCTCGGACACCCAGATCTGATCCTGTGTGAGTCTGACCCTGGCCAAGTTCCTCAACCTCTCTTTTCTGGTCCATAAAATGGGGACAAACCCAATCACCCAGCCATTGTGAGGCTGCCTGACAATTAAGAGAGGTTTGCTGTGGTTTGTGTCTAGATGCCCCGCCCCATCAGTCATGGGGTGGGCTTTTCACACGCAGTTGAATCTGGAACTTGTGGTTGATTCATGGTCCAATGCTGGGACTAAGGGTGTGCTATACCCACCCTAGGGCAGGAAGTCTGCATACCTTATAAGGGACAGGAAGCCTTGCCTCTCTTCTCTCTTTCTCCTCACTTCTCTTGCCCTCCCCCTCCACCATCCTCTCTCTCTCTCTCTCTCTCTCTCTCTCTCTCTCTCTCTCTCTCTCTCTCTCGTTGCTTTTGGTATCTTCTGTTGCCATCAACAGTAGAGCCAGCCCATAGTAAGTCTGAAACTTCTACCAACCGTGAGCTAAATAAGCCTTTCCTCTTTTAATTTTGTTGTCAGATATTTTGTTTCAGCAACAAGAGAGAACCAGCTAAGACACTGTCTGAGGCTGTCGTGGAGGAGATAGGAGCCACAGCCAGCACTGTCTCCTTGGAGAGAGGGCAACTCGCTGTCATCTCTCAGTTGCAGGAAACACCATTGAACCCTGGCCAGGAATTCCTCTCTGCCAGGAACCTCATGTACGCCAGCGTTCCTTCAATCCACCAACCACCGATGAAAAGCTGCCATCTCCCCATTTCACAGATAAAGATACTGGGGCAATGGGAAGCTAAGAACTTGGTCAAGACTACCCAGCTGGCATGGGTGGGACATCAAACGAGACATTCTGACTCCAGAGTCAGTGGTCATAACTCGACAGAACACTCATCAGTGGCTGTGTTGAGTTCTTGTCCCCTTTGGGGCTCCCAGACCCGACAGAAATGCCTCAACTGTCTTTGTATTCTCAAGTCTAAGGTAAGGCCATCTGCCCCCTCCTTCCATAATCCACAAGAAACAAAGAACTTTAACAAAGCTGATCTATGCCCAATCTGGGTGCAAACCCTGCCTGAACACCAAAACCTAACCTCTCCACCCCAAGGAGCAAGGCTCCCCCTGCGCTGGGACTCCGTCAGTGCCGACCCGCTGATACTGGTTAATGATCTCAGAGGTGGAGACAGAAGCCGGCTGAGCTCACCGCGTTTGGAGGGGGAAGGTAAAGTAAACAGAACCTCACAGGAACATCAGCACTTGCCTAAGAGGACAAACTTGCAACGCTACTGAGCAATTTGCATTTAAACGAGCTGGAGCTCATCACTGGGTCCTGGAAGGATGAAGCACCTGGCCCTCAGCTGGCCGCAGTCACAGGGCCACAAGGATCCCGAAGGCCAGGGGTTGCCTGCGCCACCTAGTGGTCATCTGAGAGCTCCTCAGGCAGCAGTCCAGAGAGCTGAGCATCATGCATCTTGGCAGGGGTTCCGCAGCTAACTACGGCCTCTGTAGGCATCGCCTCACTGAGGCCTGGGCATCGTCCGGCGTGATGGTCAGCCTTAGGTGGCCAGCTGGCTAGGTGCCGCCCCTAGTTACTCAAGTACATGGCGCATCCAGATGCTGCAGGGGAAGGGACTGCTGTAGTTGGGATTAAAGCCGTGATCAGCTGACTTCAGTAAGTGAAAAGACCCTACCACACCGCGCATCCCTGCACCCGTGAGTGGACAGGCCTCCAGGGCAGGACTGAGGGCCCCGGAGTCCAGCTTGCTGCGCTGCCTGCAGGTGGGCAAGCCTGTAGCCAGCGGCCACTATCCTCCTCGGTCTCCTGCTGGCTCTGTCCCTCTGGCTCAGTGAAGGCAAAACTTTCAGAGCTGTCACTGATCAGAAGCAGCCCTCTGGGGGATGAGTGTCACAGGCTCACAGCACTGCTCCAGCAGAACCCTGGGTACAACATGACAGGTGAGGTAGCAGAGCAGTCGGGCGGAGGAGCAGCCTCGGATCATGTGACTGGACAGCAGTGGGCAGGGGGACTCAGGAGCCCCGCCCCCGTCAGCCCCGCCCACCCGGCGCTGCCGCGGCCCTGCTTTGGTTGCTGCAGCCCTCCCTCCCTGCTGCTCTTCCCACTCCTCCCGGCCCATCCCTAGTCACCAGCCGCCAAATCACTGCAGTCCAAGTCAGGTCATTCTGCCCTCTACTCAGAGTGCTTTGCTGGCTCCCCATCTATTCTGAGAGCGTCAACATCCCTGCAGCAGCCTGAAAGGCCCCGAGCGTCTGTGCTCCTTCCTCGCAGTCCCAGTGAGATAGGACTTGCCCTGTCCCATCCTCTTTCCTGGCCACAAGCAGCATCACGCTTGCTGCAGCCCCTGCTGCAGCCGGGGAACCATGTCACCCTAGTTACCTCCACCTACCAGCACCACTTCATATGTACAGGTCACTGCCCGGGCGGACTGCACAGTCCTCCAGGGCAGAGACAGCCCGTACCCTCCCCATGAAGCACAGGGTCTGGCACTCGGGTGTGCGCAGGCCAAGCTTAGGCCTGCTCACGGGTGTGCGCGCCCTGGGACACCAACGCCTCTAGGTCTCGGCCCCCAAACCAGGGTGATTTCTCCTCTTTCCCGGCACTGCCTCCCAGCTCAGCTAAGTGACCTCTGTGCTGCCGCCACCAGGTTCACGCAGGCAGCCTCACATTCTCGTACCCTCCCCAAACTGAGCCAAGCTCCCTGCTCTCCTGGTGGCAGGGGACAGACAGGAAGCAGAAGTGCATTCAGTGACCAGGGTCAGTCAGTGATGGGCAGCACAAAACAGGCTAGGGAGGGCTGGCCTCTTTGGAAGGCAACAGGCAGAACTCTTCAGGAGCCAGGCACTGGGAAGGATGAAGGGCATTCTGGGGAGGCGGAACAGAAAGTACCAGGGTCGCACAGAGGAGGCCCTGGCAGAACGTGCCAGCTGGAAATGTATGTTGGGGGCGTGGGGGCAGGGATACAGTGCAGGTCAGGAAGCCACAGAGAGTGCTGTAAACCGGGACCAAGGGTGTGTTCTGGGCGGTGCAAGTTCCGCGGGCACTTAAACCGTTTGCTCTTGCTCTAAGGGTGCCCCTAGTGGTCGTGTGGAGAATGGCAGGTAGGGTAGAAGCCCAGAAACCAAGCTGGGGTCTTCCTGGAGAGGGGAAGGGGCTTCTAACAGGCGTGATGGTGGAGGCTGGGAGAGAAGGCAGAGCTGGAGGTCAAGTTGGAAGGTTAGCGTCAAGAATGACTTCTAGAAGAACAGGAATGACCTCTAGATATTGGGCTTGAGGAACAGGTAGATGGTCCCAGTCCTGAGAGGGCTGGCTCTCGGAAGGGAAAGGTGGGGAGGAGGAAAAGGACCACAGGCAAACACGAGGCCACACTGTTTGTGTGGTCAAGGTCAGTGTCTTGCCTCTTCCATGGAGCTGGAAACTGCTGAATGCCTTGCCCAAGCCTTGCTTTAGAAGTTTAAGCTTGAAGCCAGGGATGTGGTGGTTCACGTCTGTAATCTGCGCACTCCGGGAGGCTGAGACAGGAGGATCACAAGCGCAAGGCCAGCCTGAGTGCCTTCATAGATTCAGCAAGACCCTGTCTCTAAGTAAAAATGGCTGGACATGTAGTTCAGTGTGAAAGCCCTGGGTTCAATCCCCAGTACCTGGGAAAAGGTGGGGGAAGAGGAGGAGAAAAAGCTTGATCTGGGAACAGTAGATGCCCCTGGCCCAGCTTCTCGGGAGGTGGAGGCTCTGTGCTCCAAGGAGGAGCTGAGGCTCTGAGGCTAAACAGTGGGAGATAAAGGCCAGGAAGAGCATCTTTTTTCTCTGTGCAAACGTCCCTGGCTGGAGCGCTCTGGCAGACAGAGCCCTGAATGTGCATTTAATTCTGCACCTCGTCTAGGACTGTGGGAAGTCACACACTCCCCAGCCCCCAGCTGACATTTATAAAACAGGAATCCCATGGCCCACCAGGCACCGTGGCTCTGAGCAGCAAGCAAGGGACCGTGCACACGTGCCACACACACACACACACACACACACACACACACACGGCAGGTGCTCGTCAAGCAGCGGCAAGTTCTTCAGGGGAGCCTTGCAGGCTGCAGGCTGTGCCACGTCCTGCTCACAGTGTCCCTGTGAGCACACGGGGTGCGTACCAGTCAGCTCTCCAGAGACACAGTCGACACACTGCACACACACAGAGAAAAGGAGATTTATTTTAGGAACTGGCTCACATGACTCACGTGTGGAGGCTCGGTAAGGCCATTGCTGACAGGGGAGGCTGGGAAGCTGCAGAGGAGCCTCAAGGCTGCCTAAGGGGAGAACTCTTCACCCGCTGATGTGAGTACTAACCTTGCCAGGGCTAGTGGCGTGCACCTGTCAGCCCAGTACTTGGGAGGCTGAGGCAGGAGGATCACTTGTGGCTCCAGGCCAGCCTGGACCATCTCAAACAACCCAAATAAATAAGTCAACACATGTTAACCTTATCCATAAAACACCTTCACAGAAATATCTAGAATCAGGCTTGACCAAACACCTGGGTACCATGACCCACCCAAATTGACAAATACAAAATAAACTATCAGGGGAAAAACAGTTAACCCTCAAAAGGGTTACAATATAAATATTACCCCTGATTTATGGGAGAGGCGCCAGGGGTCAGAAACCTGCACGAGTTTACAGAGGAAAGAAACCAGACAGATCTACTGCTGCCTGGCTCCAGAGCGGGTGCTTTAAACCAGACTCTAAATGGCCATTATCGTAAGCACGCTGGTGTAAATTAGATTTCTGCCTCCATCCTCTTCCCTGCCTGAGGGTTTCAGGCAGAGAGACTCGGGAGGCCCTACCAGGGGAGGCAGCTGGGTGGGGTCAGGGAATCTCCAACCGGACAGAGGGGCTGAGGACCTGCCCCTCAGAGAGGGAAACTGAGGCCCAGAGTGGAGAAGTTTGTCTGAGGCCACACATAGGGGAGCATGGTGGCAGCTGAGCAGGACAGGCCCCAGTGCTGCACAGAATGACAGTGAGGACACGAAGCTTCTATAGCTGTTCTCGCGCTAGGCAACGCCATGCTAACTCCATCTTCGAGGAATCTGCATACAGAGGTTAAGACCCTTGCAGAAGGTCACAAGCCAGGCTCAGGCTCAACCATCACACGACGCCGCCGAGACCCAGGGCAAGTTTCTTGGTGGTAGGGGGCCTCCCAGGTTTGCCCTTCCTTCCCAGGAGGGACAGCCCAGGAGGACTGAGGAGTCGACAATCCCTGGGGTTCCCGGAATTTCTGTGTGTGGAGGACGCACCCTTCTGCCCTAGTTGGGTGGGCACACCCTCTCCCCTACTGGGTGCGCAAGCACCACGGCGCACAGGCTGTAGCCCACAGCCACACACCCCGACACTGTCACACCCCCCCTCAGGATGCCACTGTCATGAGTGCCATGAGGGCCCCCAGCACACACCAGAGCTCAGCTCTGCTTGTCCCCCATAAGCAGGCGAGCTGTTCTGCACTTGTACACACAACACACGGAACCATACAAAACACGCACAAGGTCCAAGGACGCCTGCTCCAGTCCTCACCCCATACGACCCCCCGGTCCACAGGCCAAGACTCTGAGCCACTTGAATCACTTCCCACGACCCCAGGGGGAACTGGGAGCAGACCCAGGGCACAAATGCGCCACGCACGTGCTGCCACGGACCGGCAGCCCCCACTGCTTGGACTGCGCCGGCACGGCCAGACCCAGGAACCCGTGGCCCCCCACCCCCAGCCCCACATCAGCTCAGCCGCAGGGATCCACGTGGCGAGGCCCCTCTGACCTAAGCAGCGGGGCCGGGACTAGGACTCCACAGCTTCACCCACCCTCTGGGCTTCACCAACTCAGCGCGAGCTAGCACCTGACTCCCAAGCGCCGGCTCCCGGCACAGCCCCCACGCTGCTGCAGAGGGATCCTGCTCAGAGCCAGGGGAGGGAGGCCTAGAGGTGGCGCTAGAAATTCAAGCCACTCAAGGACGACCCCTCTCCGGTCCAGCCAGCCCTCGGCCCGCCGCGCCGCACCGCGCCGCACCGGCACCGGCACCGGCACCGCAGGAAGGACCCGAGAGGCCAGGCGGAGCCCAGGAGGCGACCAGGGCTCAGGGCTAGGACCTGGCTGACCAGGCTGCCGCTGGGGGCTCCCCACAACACACTCCCCATGCAACTTCCCCCACTCCCACCCAGGCCCCCAGAAGGTGGATGCGGGACCCCCGCAAGGACCCTCCAAAGTCCCCGCAAGCCAAGAAGGAGCATGCACCGAGTGGGCGGGAGGTCGGGCAGGAAGTGGCCGCAGGCGCCCTTACCTGATTTCCTCTTGGAACTGCCATAGTCCCTGAAAAAGAAGCAACAGCAGACAGACATGGTTAGGACAGAGGAGCCGGCTGCGGGCGGGCGTGCGGCTGCGGCTCACGTGACGCCGGGCCCCGGAGCAGCGCGCTCTCAGCACCCGCGCGCACTGCGCTGGCTCGCTGGCTCCGTGCGCCCCCGGCCCCCGCCCCGCCCTGCCCGGGCCGGCCCAGCCCGGCCCGCCCACCCGCACCGGCCCTCCCCACTCCTTTTACGACCCGGAGTGCACTTGGCAAACAGGGAAACTGAGGCCCTGGCCCCAGCTGGGGCAGGCTCCCACCCCTGGAGCGTTGCTTCTCCCAATTCCTAGCACTGCACAGCTCACTCTGCAAGTCACACTGAAATGTCATCAGCTCCAGCGACTTCCTCCACACCCCACCACCCCGGAATTACATATCCGTGTGAGCTGCTCCCCTTCCACCCCCAGCCCCCAGGCTTGCCTCCCTTTCCCTGGGCCCCTGGCACAGGTGATGAGTGACCGCACCGTCTGACCCCTGTTGAGCCTACTGGCTTTTCTCCTTAGAGGATAAGGCTGGGGGCTCCAGCCTTCATGGGAGTGGGCACAGCACCCTGCAGGGGCAACGGGGAGACCCCCGTGGGAAACATGGGGTAGAATTTCTGAAGAAGGGAGCCCTGGGTTTAAATCTTCTCCCAGACAATAACTAGGAAGGAGGTACCCCACGGGACCCAGCAGAGGCGGAGCTCCAGCCCCGCCCCACCCCCTGCGCTCCAGTCCTCAGGGGCTTGAGAAGAAGAGCGCTCCTCACAGGCTGCTGGAACGCTCAGGTTCAGCAGAGCCTTCCGGCTGCGGAGCTACCGAAAACTCAGAGGAAATGCCTTTCATGTTCCCTGGGGCCACAAAAGGCCAGCTGCTGCCCATCTTTGGTCCGGCAAGCGAACCAGCCAGCTAGATCTGCCTGCTGCAAAGGGAGCAGGACAGCACAGCGCGGAGGCCCCCAGAGCCTCGAGGAGGGCCTATGTCCAGCAGAGACCCTGAGATCCCAACCCTGGACGTCTAACGGTGTGGGATCCCCTGAGGTGTTCGTTAAGCCGCAAGGAAATTCACCTGCGCTGCCGGGGGTGGCCCCGCCCCCTTCCTGAAGTTGAGGGTCGAGCCCACTCAATCCGAAGGCTGGGGCTAGCCTACGAGGCCGCGCTGCTAACGTCCTGCTCCTGTCTGAGAACCTCTCACTGTGCTGTGCCTCCTATTGCCCCACTTCACAGATGAGGAAACAGAGGTGCAGCCACTCCCCAGGGTCACCAGCCTGATTTATAGCCTACAGGTGGGAATAAAAGGTGCAGGAGGAGAATCTGTTCGAACTGTTGCCTCGAAAGGAGTCGGGGAGAAGGGAGGGCCCCCCTCCGCAGACTGGGCAGACTATGGCCCAGCTTGTCTGGCAGTGCCCACTTGGAGCTCAGGCCTGGGAAGGACTCCCAGCTGGCAGAAGCAGATTATTTGATTACTGTGTCCCGCCCACATCTCTCATCTCCGAAGGAGGGCTTTCATTTTTCAAGCTTCTTCCCTGGGAAAGGCGGGGCTACCGAAGAAGGGTAAGGAAGGAAGGAGGGCCGTCCTCCCTGCCCCACTCTTTGCCCTGCACCTGGAAGGAGCAGCTGTAGACCCACTGCTCTCCCCACTGGCTCCCTGGCCTTGTGCACCTGCAACTGCAGGCTGCCTAGGACTTTTGCATCTGGTCTCGGCCCCCACGGAATGGCAAGTAGGTCATTCCCACGTGGCAGGGAGCACACTCAGGCTCGCGAGTGTGACAGGGACATGTTCCCATGCCTTCCGTGCCTCCTCGGTGTGAGGCACCGTGGCAGTGATTCTCAGTCCGGCTGGTCAATGGAATCATCTAGAAAGCTGGGTAAAAATTCGGATGTGGGCCCCACCCCAACCTACTGCATAGTCTGCATTGCCAAAATGCTTCCCTTGGGATTGTGGAGCGTTGCATAAACCCCACCGGCGGAGCCACCCTTAGGAAACACGCTTACAAGAACAGCATGCTCGCTGTGCCAAAGAAGCTTCCAGACAACCCCTGGCTGCTGTCCCTTCCATCAGATCCTGGAGCCCTCCCAGTACGTGGTGAGAAACTAGGCAACTTGTTTCCAGGTCCAACAGAGAGTGGGTGGGCTGGGATTGGGCAAGCCCCCAGGGCCTCCAACCCCCAGTAGGGTAGCTGGCATGGAGGCAGAGCCCGGGGCTGTAATAAGCACGTGGGGCCTGGGGTGCTGGGCTGGGGCTGAATGTGGGGTGGCAGGAACAGGAATCCTTCTCGAGGTCTCTGGCCTTCAGCCCGAGTAGGCGCTGCCCTAATAGGAAACCTCTTTGAGGTTTCCGGTTGGGCACCTTTCAGCAAAGCCATTTGTATTTTTAGCTCCTGAATGTACTGAGAAGCAGCCTAGGTATCCAGTGGCTGGGACTCCCACATTCTTCACATCCCAGGGCATGGGGGGGTGGGGGGGAGCTAGGCTCCTCTGCCTCAGGCACCCAGCTCCCCACTGCCCCGCAGCCAGCCCTGGCCTCTGTTCAGGTCCAGTACCTCGTTGCAGGTCCCCTCCCTGCTCCAATGCTTGCCCTGAGCTGGTGCTGACAGCCCTGCCTGTGACTCTGCCACTGCCCGCCACAGTCTAGCCTGCTTCTGACCTGCTGCTGAATCATTGTTTCCCAGGGAGCCCCGGGAAGGTGGGGGCAGGGTGAGCACCTTCCCCCAGGGATGCCAGAGGCCAACGCATTGCAAACGCTTCCCAGGCTGCATCCTGAGGGCTCCTGCCAGCCCATTTAGCCTTCTCTGAAGCTGGCCCAGGGGTGATCAAACCACAGGCATGGTGGGTGTTCAATAGTGCCAGGAAAGTGCGATCGCAGGCTACAGGGCTAAGCCACACCAACCAGCAGGGGTGCCAGGGGCCCACGGGCCTGGATGGCAGTTTCCACAGCCCAGCACCCTGCCCTATCTCTGCAAGGCCCCATGTCCCACCCTGTGCTGAATCTCCCTCTTAGCCCTTTCTCCTGTGGGCACGCACTGCCTCTGTGTGCAGACAGCCCCTGTGGTTCAGTGCGTGGCTGTTAGCTATGGACGTGAGTCTACGGAGGACATCGGCGGGCAGAGGGTGCCACCTGGCCCAGGCTGCCTGGGGTTGCCCTGGATGCTCTGCTGCCCTCAGCCCTACCCAGCCAGCAAAGGCTTGTTTAAACCTAGACACTGCAGAGTCCCTGCAGCTCAAGGAAGGGCTTCATCCTTGGCCCTCACCACAACGCTGACGGAGACGGTGACTGGGGTGGGTGAGCTCAGGCTTGTTTTCAGCTTGGGGCATGCACAGCGGACAACCACAGGTCTCTGACCAGCGCTGAGCAGCAGGAAGGCCTGTTGTTGAGGTGGGATGTGCTGCATGCGGGGGGCCAGGGGGACACGGGGCTGGTGTTCCGCCAGGCTCCCCAGGCTGGTTCTGAACTCCTGAGCTCAGGTGATCCTCCTGCCTCAGCCTTCTAAGAAGCTGGGGCTAGCAGCACCGCAAGGCTCAGCTACCAGAACCTTTACACTCCCACAGGGTTGGCCTGCACTTTCACACAGCACACGCCCAGAAGGACAGCTTATTCTTTCTTTCTTTTTTTTCCCCCTCTTCTCAATTCCCTTGGTGAGACGCGCTGTGCTCCTTTCCCAGACATTCTACCAAGGCAAGAGATAGCAGAGAGGGAGAGGCCGGTGAGGGGGAGGAGAGGTCGTCACCCCACCTGCTGGCCACCTGCTCCCCCACTTGATCCCCTCACGTCCCCTTGAAAGTTCCTGGCCTTTAGCAGGCGGCACTGTGACTCAGGTAGACCATTTTTGCCCTGGGTATTTGAGCCCATCCCGGGCACTGCAAAAAGAACAAAACAACAAAAGCCTCGCCTCTGGCCTACAGCGGGGCTGAGGGCTGCAGAGCAGCCATTGACCATGTCAGGAGGGAGGAGCTACGCTTGGCCCACTCCAGCAGCCATGCCCACCTGCCGTGCTCCCCAGGGAAGCCATTCGGGGACTCAGGCTCAGGGGGCCAGGCAGGCTCTGCAGAAACCATGTGCCAGGAGTAAGGGGGGGGGAGCTGGCCCACCGAGGCTCTGACTGAGCTCACTGGCTCGGCCTTGGCAGAGTATGGCACGTGCCTCCAGCCTGCTGTCCTCACCCTCCTGTCTGCTGGCTGACATTGGCCATGCGGCCCGGTGCCTGTCTGCAGTCCTGCTGCCACCGGGAATGGCCCTCGCTGTGGCTAGGTCCCAGATGGCTGACGAGAGGTCACCTCGGGAGCCCCGTGTCTCTGGGCTGCAGAGCACTGCCTACACTAGGGGAGCTCGGGCAAACATGGAGCCCACCCTGGCCAAGCCCGAGCTGTGGGCAGCGGTCAGGCAGGCAACAAAAGGTGCCAGGCTCGCTCAGGGCCTGCAAGGTTGGGGCACAGTTAAGGAAAGAATTCTCCGTTATATATGCGATGAGAAAGTTATCTTTTCTTTTTCTTCTTTTTTCTGTGTTTCCGGTTTAACTCAAAGCCTCTGTATGGAGCTCCATGCCCAGCCTCCCACCCTCACCCCTCTTTTTATTTTTTATGTTTTGAAACAAGACCTTGCTCAGTCACTAAGTTGCTTAGGCTGGGCTTGAACTTGTGACCCTCCTGCCTCAGCCTTGCAGGGAAGAAGCTAACATTCTAAGGCAATCTATGCTAAAAGCCACAGGGGTGGGGACATGCCAAGTGCAGAGGAAAGAGGCTGGCTGGCTGGCTGGGTGGATCACAGACACACCAGGTGGCTTCCTGGCGGAGAGGCAGCTCTCAGCAGTGGAAGGTGCCAGGGAGCAGGTGGGTAGCCTGGGGGAGGGGCAGGGCTTGGATGTCCAGCAGCAGGGGCCAAGTTTCAGAATCAGGGGACACTGTGGTCAGAGTCTGGCCTGAGGAGGGTTTGGGGAGAGGAAAACCACTGGGAGGGAGAAACAGCCCAAGTTCCGGGCTCTGCTCTGCCCTCAGCAGCTGGTGGCCCTGGGAGAGCCACTTTAGACTATAGGCATACTTTCTGTTTCTTTCTTTTTGCAGTACTAGGTTGAAACCAGGGCCTTGCATGTGCTGTTCTGCTGAACTAACCCTGAGCCCTTTAATCTTCTTTACATCGTGAGACAGTGCCTTGCGAAGTTGTCTAGTCGGGCCGCGGGCTGCTGATCTTCCTACCTCAGCCTCCCGAAAAGCTCAGGAGCTTGCCACTGTGCTTGACAGAGCCTAGTGCTTTTCAAAGGGCAGGCCACAACCTGCTCGTGAGGTCCGAGGCTAATTCTGTGGATCCCCATAACTATTTTTAAAGGTAGACAGACTCGCTGGGCTTGGCAGTTGAAACAGGGCCATTGCAAATTTGAGGGTCACCTGCTCAACTTAGCAAGGCCTTGTTTCAAAGGCCCCACAAGCCTGGGAAAGCAGCGTGGTATTCCCTGGGCTCAATCCCCAGGACTGGAAAAACCAAATGGCTCAGGGAGTCAGGCATTATAAGGTTACTCTGTGAAACTTTAGTTCCAAATGTCCGCTTCACCGCCTGTCTGTGGGACTGGCGGTATGGGGTTTCAGAATAAATAGTGAGACGCATTTCTTCCTCTGGCAGAAGCGTTTTGAACGTACTGCCAAAGTTTCTGGACCTCAGTTTCCCCATCCCTCACTGGAGGCCACTCCAAGTGCCCCCAGGGCTGCTGGGAGGGTCTAAGCCCCTGGGCCCCCAGGGAGCCGAGCATGTTCTGCCAGAGCTGCGCGGGAGGGGCTTTGGTCAGCACAGGCCAGAGGGTGCTGGGGATTTTCCCACCCCACTTAGCTCCAGCTGGGGTTTTGATCTGGATTTTCAGAGCCTTTGCGTGGACTGGTCTCCAGAGGCAGTGGCCTCCAGGCAAGGCAGGACAGGGGCATGAATGCTGTCCTCTGCCCCATGTGTGCATGGCTCAGTGGATACACTGAGCACCCTGTGTCCGCAAGAACTGCCCTTTCTCTGCAGCGCCTGTGTTGTCCGGGGCTCTGAGAATGAGCCCCATTGTGACCATGCGGATGGGCCAGAGAGGCCAGATTCCTGCCCCGGGTAAACATGCTGAGTTCTCGGGGTGAGAAGGGCTCTTAGATCCCCCAGCCTGTGTCCCAGAGAGGCTCAGTGCTATGGCCATCGCATCCCAGAAACTCCCTGTGGACTCGCCTGTCCCTTGTGCTCCCAGAGGTCTCTGCCGCCTTCCATCCACAGTGAAAGGACAAAACACGCTCTGTCTGTCTCCTCTGATGTGTCCACCACTTGGCAAAGCCCCCGAGCGTGTCTCTGGCTCTGGGATAGGCTCCTGGTGCCCGGCCTCAGAGCGGAGTTAAGAGGGTGAATGGGCGGGTGCAGGCTACAGGCTCTCGGTTCCTCCCTTGCAGAGCTGCTGGCTGGATCTAATGGGGGGCTGCCAAGCTCCTACAGCAGGGTCTGTACTTGGGAAGGACTGCAGGGTGACAGCCTGGCTCCCTGAGGGCTGCATTTGTCATGTAGAGTGGGGGGCACCCTCGTGGGCAGTGACTGCCTGATGTGACCGGCGTCTTCCCTCAGGCTGCGAGCCGAGCAGGCTTGCATTCCCTCCCACGTGCACTCTGTGGACTTCTGTCCAGACAGTAGTGGTAAAAACAAAGCTGATTTCCCAGAGAGGGGGATGGGCCGGGGGTGCCACTTAGCCTACTGGCCGAGCACGGGTCCCCCCAGGCTACCTGAGATCCTGCTTCCAACCTTGACTGCCTCACTGGGCTGCTGGGGCCACCTGCCAAAACCTAGCAAAGAGCTGGCAACAAGATGTTATGTGAGATTCAACTCTGGCAGTCTCAGAGAAGGGCAAGGAGGACTTTCCATGTCTGGAGGTCTTCTTTGTGTCTTTCCTTTTGTTTGTCCCTGCATCTATCCCCCACTTGTCAATCATCCACAATCACTCCTCCAGCCATTATCCATCACCCACCCATCGTCTATCTGTCTATCTGTCTGTCTGTCTGTCTGTATGTATGTATCTATATATCTATCATCCATCCATCTATTCATCCATCATCCATCCATCTTCCACTCATCAATTACTCTTTCATTCAATATCCATCTCCCATTCATCCACCCACTTTCTATCCATCCATCCACCACCACCCATCTGCCATCCACCTTCCCCTCGTCTCTTCAGTTCAGCGCTGCTATAGACCCATTCTTGTGCCTGAAGCAAGAGAGTGGCAGAAGACCCTGTTTCACCCTCAGAGCCACATCATTCAGTTGGAGATAAAAAAATATCCAAGAAAAGAGCACATGTGAATCAGCTTGGGTGACACACCCCACAGCTTAGTCAAAAGACTCTCCTGCGCACAAATTCCCAGGCCGGGGAAAGCACCATGGCCCAGGGTGACTGGGAGTCCTGCCTGGAGGAGGGGAGGGACAGTTAGAAAGCCAGAGGCAGGCAGGAGACCCAGGGCACGGGGCAGAGCAGGAACAAGGGCAGAATGTGCTCACCTGTCTAGTGAGCAGAAAGCCAGGAGACCCAGCGAGGCCCTGAAACGCGGGGAGCAGGGCGCGCAGCCAGGGCTGGATGGCAAGCAGAGGCAGCAGCTTCCTGGGAGAGGCCCGCTGGTGATGTGGCACAGGAGACCCACCTTGGGCAGAGTGGGCAGCTCAGGTCGGAGCCTGCTGTGCTGGCCCCGGCCTGCACAGGCGAGTCTGGGCTGTGAGCACGGACAGACTGCAGGCAGCTCATCGGCTCTGGGGCCAGCCCTCCGGCCTCGGCTCAGCTGCACCCGCTCCTACCTTGGCCTCTGTGGGAAGCGGCCCTTGGAGCCGAGCAGGCCCCAGGCTGTCCCAGGACACTTGTCCCCACGCTGTCTGGGGAGGCCCAGCCCCTGGAGCTCTGGCAGTGCGAGCACCCTCTACCCCCAGCTCACTGTACCATGAAAGCACAGGTACAGAGCACCCTGGTGTGCCAGGACTGGAGATTCCTGTTCTATAGCTTGTGAGGCAGGTGCTTTTGCCTATTTCACAGAGAGGCTCAGAGAGGTTAGGTAACTTGCCTGGAATCCCACAGCTAGTGGTGGCCAGCTATGCGCTTAGGGCAGGATGTTCTTGACTAGTGCAGGTACCTGACCTAGCCTGGCCTAGTCTACGCCTTCAGCCCCGCCCCCGTGGAGGGGTGGGGCTCCACTACCAGAAAGCACAGTAAAGTCCCAGTCCCAGTGGCGCTGAGTGTCCGCTGCCCTGACTAAGGTGGCCAGCGTGACTCGAGGAGCACACACCTTGGCAGGACTCAGAAGCCCTGCACGGCAGGGGCTGGGGTGCCCCTCAGTAGAGAGGACATTCTGAGCAGGAGTAGAGGCCAGCAAAGAACCCAAAGCAAACAAATGAAAGCGCCTGAAACTTAAGTTCAATTAAGATTTAAAATGAAAGGGCCACAGCAGGTAGTGACCCCCCATTAAGCCGCATCCTGTGCCCACAAGCGGTCACTTTCCCAGACCGTGTGGTCCAGATCAATGGCTCCAGTCTGGCCCTCTTGGCTACGGGATGATTGTGTCACCTGGGAAGTGTGTTCAAATCCCAGCCCTGGCCGGGGTTTGCTAGAGGCAGAGGGTGCTCCCTAGAGGTAGGGGGCGCACCCTAGAGGCAGGGGGTGCTCCCTAGAGGTAGAGGGTGCTCCCTAGAGGTAGAGGGTGCTCCCTAG
Source organism: Capromys pilorides (assembly GCA_004027915.1). Taxonomy (NCBI): domain Eukaryota; kingdom Metazoa; phylum Chordata; class Mammalia; order Rodentia; family Capromyidae; genus Capromys; species Capromys pilorides. Next base: position 17,344 of record PVKN010016250.1, read on the forward strand.
AGGTAGGGGGTGCACCCTAGAGGTAGGGGGTGCACCCTAGAGGTAGGGGGTGCGCCTTGGAGGTAGGGGGTGTGTCCTAGAGGTAGGGGGTGCACCCTAGAGATGGAGGGTGAGCCCTAGAGGTAGAGGGTGCTCCCTAGAGGCAGAGGGTGCACCCTAGAGGTAGGGGGTGAGTCCTAGAGGTAGAGGATGCACCCTAGAGGTAGGGGGTGCACCCTAGAGGTAGGGGGTGCACCCTAGAGGTAGAGGGTGAGCCCTAGAGGTAGAGGGTGCTCCCTAGAGGTAGGGGGTGCTTCCTAGAGGTGGAGGATGCTCCCTAAGAGGTAGAGGGTGTGCCCTAGAGGTAGGGGGTGCACCCTAGAGGTAGGGGGTACACCCTAGAGGTGCAGAGTGTGCCCTAGAGGTGGAGCGTGTGCCTTAGAGGCAGAGGGTGCCCTAGAGTTAGAGGATATGCCCTTGATCTTCTCCCCAGCACCAAACAAAACAAAACAGATGCTGCCCCCAGGCCCCAAGGAAAAGGCAAAAACCAGGAAATAAATTCCAGCTCTATCAGACAATATTTAGGGTCTCTGTGCCCACTGGCAAAGTGGACACTGACTGACAGGAGTCCCTCACGGGATCACGGACGTGGCCAGTTAGTGCCTCTCATGC
>PVKN010016251.1:0-17996 GCA_004027915.1 Capromys pilorides
GGAGGAGGAAGAGAAGGAGGAGAAGGAGGAGAGAAGAAGGAGAAGAAGGAGAAGAAGGAGAAGGAGGAGAATGAGAAGAACAAGAAGAAGAACAAGAAGAAGAAAAGTAAGTAACTGCATTTAACCTGACACTGATAACATGGAGAGGTAAGCCCTTGGCAAAATGATGATAGCACACTCTTCATGAGTGGAAGTTCAATCAGGGAAGATCAGTGGCAATGAGTATGAAGTGTTGGATGCTCAGGAAAAAGTCTCTACCCTAATCATCCCTCCTGCCACAGTGAGTTAGGTGGGCTGGAGCACCCAGGAATCCAGAAGTCAGGCATATGCAGAACCTGGGATGGGGGTGGTGGGGAGTCTAGGAGAGAGCTCTAGGGGTGCCTCTGGCCAGCTGTGCTCCTACGCCTGGAAGCCAGGGTCACTGCTGGTTAGCAAGGTCAGTGGCCAGGTGAAGGACTTACCTCAGTGCAGCAAAGTCCAGAAAAGAGAAAGACAAATGCTGGCAGCCACTGCAGCCCAGTGTCAGGGTTTCACAGAGGACAGGTGACCAACTTTCTTTGGGCCAACTCTAACTTAGAACCATACTAGGAAGGAAATTTTGGAAAGTGAAGTTCTAGTTGAGCCCATTTGATAGAGTATAAAGCTACTATATGGGGCCACACTTGGCAAGTATGAGGTCCTAAGTTCAGCTTCTGGCTAAAAAAAATAAAAAATAAAAAAAAAGGCCACTTTACCATGAAGAGGTTTAAACTCCAATAGGATAAGATTGAAGAATAGGCATAAAAAGAGAATCTGGAGGATTCTGGGACCATTCTTGGGTACAGAGAAGAGTGTGAGCATGACTTTGGTTAATCAGTATAGTACTGGGGTTGCCAAGGGCTGCCTATCATGTTTAGCTGCACCTTTGTTAAGTTACTTAGTGGCTTTTTTATTATGAGGCAAAGTACCAACATCCACAACTTGAAGGAGGAGAGGCTTATTTGTTTTGTCATTTGCAGTGGACTCATCTAAAGTCTGACTGTGGGCTCCAAGGCAGATCTAACAGGGGAGAAGGACCTGGCAAAGGACACTTCTGACACCATGGCAGGCAGGAAGCAGAGGGAGAAAGACGTAGGAAGTGGCAAGAAGACATCTTTTCAGGTCATGGCCCAGTGACCTCCTAATAGCACATTGAGCTACTAAACTCATCAATGGATAAATTTGCTGATGAATGTGGAACCCCGTGATCCAGTCATCTTCAAACACATGAGACTTTGGGAAGAGCATTTTATTTTATTTATTTGGTGGTACCAGGGATCAAACTCAGGACATTGCACTTGCCAGGCAAGTACTTATTGCATTGAGCTATCTTCCCAGTTCTAATAATCTTTGTTTAAAATTTTAGTTGGGAGAACATTTTAGATTTAAACCATAACTCTTGGTTTGAACAGAAATCCAGCTTCCTTTTGTTAGTGTTCTGAGCTCTGAGGACCAGTAGCTCTTAGCCCTCAGTGTAACCACCTGGAGGACTGGATGCGAGCACCTCTTAGCTCTTAGTCATTCATTCAACAGGTTCTACTGTGTGCCTCTTTGCTCAGCGCTGTCTCTGGGCCTAACAATGCAGCTGTGAATGCAGTAGACCACATTTCTGTTCTCCTGATGCTCATGTTCCCAAGCAAGCAGTGAGAGACAAGAAGTAACCCATAGAGATACCTAGGAGGGAGGGAAGAGATATGAATGGAAATCAGGGTATGGACTTACAAAGGGCCTGGGGATACTTTTTCAGATAAGGCAGCCAGAGAAGATTTCTGAGGAAGGAGCTAATGAAGAGAAGAGCCACACAGCTCTCTGGGAGGAAAGTCACAAGAATAGCACGTGAAAAGGCCCAGGGCCAGAGAATTCCTCGCATGTTGGAGCAGACCAGTGTGACTATGAAGCAAAGCCAGGAGCATCCGGTGAGAAGCAGAGGTCAGGCACAAAGTCAATCTCACATAAACAGAAGTGCCCTGAATGTGTGGGTAGCAGAATAGTCACCTCTGAATACATGTGAGGATGTTGCATCTGTGCCTGCCCAGTCTAAGCTGATCAGAGTTCTGTGCGTAATTACACTGGTACAAAGAAATAGAGCTTGAGATGCAAATTTGAGTGGTTACTCAACTTTTGGCTGGGTAAAGCACTGAAACATTGAAACAATGCAGCTTTTCCAGATAACTTAGTGTGTTTTACAACCATGCCGTGTGGTTGGCTGAGGGCCTCTTCTCTCAGAACTACAGCCTCTGGCATTTCAGATGACATCTAGTGTGGTACCGCTGGTTGTCTAGAGTCTGGCACTTGGTTGGAGCCTGAGACAGCAGGACAAGAGCATCATGTCAGCTTCCTGCTGCTCTCTCTGGGTGGCAGATGCAAATGGGAAGGGAAGGGGTTGCCTCTCTAATGACGCACAGCTAAACTGACAAATGTGGAGGCCACCATGGAAGCAAGTTGCTAAGTGAAGAGAGACCTGACTATCAGTAATAGGCTATGCTAGCATAATTTCAGCTTCAACTTCCATTTATGGCCAAACGCCAGTTCTCATTGCCATAAAATGTTAGAGCTGGAACAAAACAGTTTAGAGAACTTCAAGTCCTGTAGATGATCAAACTGCGCTGAAGAGCCATAAAACCCCACGGAGGTGATGCAGGGACACTCTGGAGAGGGGATGTGAGTAGAAGCCAGAGGTAGAGTGGGTCCTGTCTCTCCCAATGCCTCCCGACCACTTCCATCCATGTTAGGTTGCGAATCTATCTAAAATTTGCTTGGGGGAAGAGCTTTTAGGCAAAAAGGAGTTGGAGGGGATCAAGAATGAATTTCCATTATTCTGTACAGCCTGTCAAGACATGGCCTCTTGTCACTTATTGCTTAGGAACTTTGTGATTTAATAGGCATTTGTTCATGGTAGGCATACCTTTCAATTTTCCACAATTATCTTTTTAATTTTCCAATAACCCTGTGAGGTAGGCATTGTGGAGAAAACTAAGGCTTAGTGACATTTAGCAATCTTTTCATACCCTACTGCTAACGAATAGCAAAACCAAGACTTGAACTCAGACTAACTCATCTGACATCTCAACCTCAACTTCTAACCCCTATGCTCTCTGAAAAAAATATAAAAATAAAAATAAAAAAACTTATTGGTAAAGCTTGTTCTCATTAACATTCAAAGACATTTCTTAAAACTCTTGGAATGCTTATCTGTTTGGGGTGCTGTTACAAGTATCACAAACTGGGTGACATAATGACAGGCACTTATCTTCTCACATATGTGACTGCTGAGCAGAAGTGGGCTCTAGCCAGGTGTGGTGGTGCATGCCTGTAATCCCAGCACTTGGGAGGCAGAAGCAGGAGGATCAGTGTGAGTTTGAGATCAGCCTGGGCTACAAAAGTGAGCTCAAAGCCAGCCTGAATTGCATTGCGAGCCCCTGTCTCAGAAACACACACACACACACACACACACACACACATACACACACACACACACACACACATACACACACACACACACACACACACACACACACACAAAGAAATGGGTTGTAGCTTGTTGGGCTCCTGACAAGGCAGTGACCAGGTTGTAGTGGCCATCCTTCTCCATTCTAACATGTGTAGAAAGGAATTGAGCTTTGCTATTTTCTTAAAATGTCACCACACTGTTAGATTGAGAATTCACCTTTATAGTCTTATCATTTCCTTATGGGGTGTTTCTCCATAAATTTTGGAGGGACACAGACATTCAGCTCATCACCACATAATGGCCAATATAATGACATTTGTAGAACTTCTAATATGTTATTTAACATTCTTTTATGTAGTGCTTTCTCTAATCAGAGCATTATTCTGTTTTTGTAAATCTGAAATCATTGGCCTGAAGAATTATTTGCTATTAGTATTCTGAATTGTAGATGAATAAAACTGACCAGCAAAAAATTAAGTAATTTGATCCTACTGGCAGGTCAGGAGCATGAATTTGTAAAACCCTACTCAGAAAAGAACACATTCAGGAGATCAGACTCCTTTGTGACATGTGGTTCTCCCTCTGCTTCCAAGATGACCATGGAAGGGAAGAAGGTGAGATAGTTTATGGGCATGGCTGGCTTACCTTCATATTTCATTGGCTAGAACTTGTTCACATGACCACACTTAACTACAAGGGAGCATGGGAAATGCAACCCAATTGTGTGCCCATAAAGAAGTTAGGTATTTCCATCTTTTTCTCTATAGAGAAAGACACAGTAAGTTTTCTACAAGAAAATATACTTTATTTATAGAAAAAGAATTCAACTTGTCTTTAATCTTTAAGAAAAATTACACATCTAGGAAGTCTAAATGACAATAAGTGGTGAATTTAGCAAATGCATTTTCCAGTAGCCAGATATCAAGAGTAGCCATATCCATTACAGGCTGTTTGTGCCTGTGCAGTGGGGAGGTTATATATGAAACAATTAGCTCTCCCTTCCTTTTCCTTCCTATCTCTCCTCTGTGTACATCTTTGATCTGCACCTCACAGCATCATTATCACCTGTCCCAGACCTTCCACCTTTCCTGTTGTTTTATTCTTTCCTAATTTGTTTTCTGTATGAAACCAGGCAGGCTCACCACAGCATTAGTCTTACTAGGCAGTCTCCTCCGTTTGGCAGCCCTTGGGCTATTTCTTGGGGCAGAAAGAAGATTAGGAACAGACCAGAGTATGGGTTATCTCAGCCCTGCCACTTGTCATCCTCAGCTGAGTAGGAACAACTTTGCTGCTCGGGGCCTCAGTTCCCCATTGGTTAAGATCCCAGTGTGTCCCTGATGATCTCATTACATCATAAGGGAGAGTTGAGGAATCACAGAGGGAAGGGTGGGGCAGTTTCAGAAAGCAGGGCCTGAAACTAAGTCCATCTTGGGATGAGTCCTCTGTACCCCAGAAGCTGAAAGAAAACAATGACTGCTGAAGGAGCAAGACCTAGAAAAATGGTGACACAAACCCCAGGACAGGGCAAAGCACACACCAGACTGTGAGGGGAAGCTCCTAGGACAGAGTCACTATCATTATCTGTGGTATTAGAGAAAGTGCCTAAATCTGCCGGGCTGTGCTGGGGTCTACTGCTCTTTAGGAATTTGGGGTCGCTGTTAGCAGATGTACTTATTTTTTAAATGAAATGGAAAATCAAGACTCTTAATCTACAATACATATACCTATTTTAGACTCTTTTTGAGAAGCTCTACAAATAAAACACAGCATGTGTGTGGACAAGAAGGATCTCAGTAGGTAGAGTAGGGTTTAGGATTAGCTCCTGTAAGAATGCAGACATCTACAGAGAAGTCTCTGTCAAATCTAGAGTGGCAGCACTGTACAGTTGTCCAAACCATCCTGCTTACAGACTTAGATATATCTCCTTTCCCACTCCCACTCCTATCCTTCTCCTCAACTCAGTAATTTCTTCCTTTTGAACAGGTTCACTTTCTTTTCTCAGTATCTATTGTACCCTCCAGATTTTATTTTCTCTTTCAGGTTCTCACCCTAAGGAGACAATGAATGTTTGCACATGTGGGTCTGATTTATTTCACTTAAGAGTATGGTTTCTAGTTGCATCTATTTGCCAATAAAAGCCTCACATTTACCCTTTTTATAGATCAATAATACTCCATTGTACAAAGATGCCACATCATCTTTGTCCACTCCTCAGTTTATGGGTATTTGTGTTGCTTCCAAGATTTAGCTATGACAAATTGCACTGCTATAAACCTGGGTGCACATATATCACTGTGCTGTGATGTTTTTAGTTCTTCTGGAAAAATATCCAAGAGGGGAATAGCTGTGTTGAATGGGCCCTCTAAGGCTAGTTTTCTGAACAATCTCCACACTGATTTCAATAGTTGTTGTACCAGTCTACACTCTCACCAACAGTGAAGGGTTCCTTTTCCCCTGCAACTCCTCTAGCATTTGTTACTGGCTGACTTCTGCTGGTCTATGGAAGGGAGCAGATAATGTTTCATTTGTTTGGTCTCCTTTTTACAATTCCTTGACCTCTTTCTCTTCTTAATTTCTTGCATTTTCTTCTTTTTTTCTTCCAATTTGCATGTGTATATCTGGTAATATGAACAACTAATTTGAAGAGAACACTATGCGTTACAACAAATACTGTGAAATTCATATTATTCTGTTTAGTGACATTCTGTATCATTTGTAATGTTTGTATTTTAATACTATTTTGTATTCTTTTAAAACTCAAAAAAAGAGTGGCAGCACCCATATTTTTTCACCCCTATGTAGAGATGTTGTGTTTGAGGAAGAACACCCTGGAACTCAGTGTTGATTGACCTAAACAGATGAAGATGTCGGGAAGAAGGCTCACCACTGGAGCCAAGGCCCTCATGAGATAGGGAGGCTTTATTCCTTCCAAGTACAGCTCCAGCTCCAGCTCCAGCAAAGTGGCTGCCTCTTTTCCATAGAAATAAGTGTTGCTTTGATTGATCGCTGTTCCCTTCACCATGGCCCTGGGAGCAATACTCCAGAGGCTCCCCTGTGTCCTCCAGAGAACATCAGCTCCATCCTGCAGTTGGGCTTTGACAGCTTAGCAGTGGCTGTAGCCCAGACACTCAAGTGATTTTCTTACACTGAATTTATAGCAACTGGTTGGAACTAGAAATACACTTACCTTGATATTTGTGCATGCGTGTGTGTGTGTGTGTGTGTGTGTGTGTGTGTGTAGTTGGGACTCCTCTTGTAACTCAAAGAATCTTTAGGAGAGAGCATCCCTGGGACCCAAGTTTGACCATCTTATTTCTTTGTACCTTCAGAAATATGTGCAGCAAGCTTTCTCCTACTGAGTTCCATGTGAACCTCAGAGAGGAACAGCTTTCTAAGATGACCTATTTACATTTTACTTCAGGAAAAGGGGACCCCTTGACCAGGGGCTCCATGATCAAGGCTGAGTTGGCAGAGAAAGTTAAGAAGCCTGCATGCACAGACGCATGCATGCACATGCACGTGCACGCGTGCACGTGCACACACACGGGTTTTGCTTTAAGAATTTGTTATTTATTTTTATTATAACAAATTAGAACACACTTAAGTTCCAATTATATTAAAACATAAATATTACTGCATATCCATCTTATAACTTATGAAAATACTGCTTAATTATTTAAAAAGATTGACAGAGTGCAACTTTATAAACATCAATAACAACAGATTTCTACTATGATCATATAGGTCATAATACAGAGGTCCTCTCTTATCTTTGGTTTCAGTTTCCCTGTTACTAGCACCCGCAAAAAAATCACTGCTTATCTTAACTCAAGACAGAGGAAAGATCACATTAACACAACTTTGATGGCAACATATGTGTTCTATTCTAATTCCATGTCTTATTCATAAGTTATACTTAATTGTACAGGTGCATGAATGTAAACAAAAGAAGAAATAGTATACATAGGGGTCAGTACCACCTGTAGTTTGAAGCATTTAGAGGGGCTTTAGGACATATCCACCTCAGGTAAGGGGGATTTCCATACAGATGTTGGGGAGAAAGTACTAGAGGTGAAGCAGCAAAGATGTTGTGGAAGAAAAAGATAAAACGCTGCTGACAATTGAAGGGCTCCACTCTTTCCAGCTGCCGACACCAAGCAATGTGTCTCTCCCAGCAAGCCACCGAGCTCCTCGTAGGCCCCACTGGCTTGCCTGTATAAATGAGAATTGTACCATCCACCCACTCTGTCTACCTTAATTAGAGTCAAAACTTTGTGAAAGTATTGGAAACTTATGAAGCAGTATATTCCAGCAAGCTATTTATAATAATATTACTTTAATAATCCAAATTTAAAAAGGCACAGAAGAGGACAAAAGCAGACTGAGAGGGCCCGAAGAAAGGCGTAGGGTGGCTGCCTCTGCGCTGCCTGAAGTCACGAGGCCAGCAGAGCAGTCTTCCTCCAGTGTGTTTCCCTTCGAAATTCAAGCTGCTTTGTGATCTTTTGAATGGTCTCAATCACCTTTATTTCCAACTTCAAGGTTTACTTTTGAATAAATTCTTGCTCTGAAGTGGATTTCTGTAAGTGATAAGTAGGTGAAGAAAGATAGTGATGGACATGGGCAAGAGCTTTGAATTTCTATGACACTGAAAACCTTGATGCTTAATTTTTCACAAGACAGTAAGTATCTGGGCGTTGGCTAGATTCTGGATCTGCATTTGTTTAATTATTTCAGGCCATTGGCTTCACAGCTTACATGTGCACATGGATATTCCACAAAAGGACAGCATGGCACTAGCACCAGCCCAGGCAACCCTGACGTTCAGGACAGACATGCGTCCTGGGGCCACCTCGCTTTGCCACAGTGACTCTCTTAGGTTTTGTCTGGCTGCTTCTTGTGGTTCTCCACAGGAGATTTATGAACTCAAAACCCCATCCTTGGGGCACACTCACCTCTTGCTGATCTTGCGCCTGCCTAGGTTTCCATCCATTGGTCAGGGCAGTCTAGGCTAATGCTGGGGGCACTGGAATGGGCCTAGAAAACCAACAATCCAGTTTGGGTATGGGTAATGGGTGGTGGGAGGGTGATCTTCAGGGGAAAAGCAGGCAATGAAAAAGAATTAAAGGCTGCCCTGTTACCTTATATGCTTAACTATTCAGAATGGTCCATTGATATTTAAATAATCTGATAGTAGGATTCCCTCAATATATAGAAATCAAAACAAGGGTAACTCTAGGGAAAGAAAATATTATTTTAAAAAGGCAATAATGCATAAATTAAGTTGTGCAGTGATTTTATTTACAAGAAAGTACTAATGTTGATACCTTCATTGATTTAGCTAAAAAAGGGATTTAACTACAGGAGGTGGCAACAGGGAACACAGAGGTATTAAATTTTCATCTAGCATAACAGAAAATCAACAGATAATGCCTGAGTTAAAAATGGTTTCATAAGTGTACTGGAAATACATATTCTCCCCTTCATTTTACCAACTATAGAGGTCTATATTTCATGTTCTGAATTATCATCTTAAAAAGATCTTGCTCTGCTAGCTAATAGGCACAATAGCACTTAGGCTAAGGATCATTGTTTCAAAGAACAGGTTCCAATCCCTATGTTTAGTTTATTCTTGACAATGTTTTTCTCAATTTGCATAAGCTATAACTTGGCGATCATTATTTTTAACCTTTATTATTCTAGAGTCAACAAATCACTCTGGGACCACCCTGCCATGGATTGCCTACCGGTGGAGCTTGCGTTGTTGGTAGTCGCATCTAATTTGCCAGGATCATTTTAGTGAAATCCAGTAAAATAAATAAAGCAAAATGTCTTGACAAGATTTTCATGATAACATGGAAGAGCAAAACCTTGGAATATCTCCCAAGAACACATGAATGAGGAGAATTTTCACTACTCACATCCAACCCACGTTGTAGAACTTTTTCTTCAATGACATGAGGTCGTAGACCTAATCTAATGATGGTGTCACTGACAACCCATATATAAAATGGGCAATGATTTACTTATGTATTTACTCAATTAATTCTGATACTAGAATTTAAATCCAGGGCCTTCACACTGAGCTGCAAACCCAGCCCCTTCTGTTCCTATTTTCACACAGGGACTCATTAAATTGCCCTTCTGGACTCCAACCTGTGATTCTTTGGCCTCAGCCTTCAGAGTAGCTGGGGTCACAGGTATGTACTACCATGCCCAGCAAATTGTTTTTAATGTAAAAAGTAAACAGAAGTTTTAGTGTTTTTGTGCTTCGCTCTAGTGACTCGTCCTCCAGTCCCGCTCAGGATAACCAAGAGCCCGCCAACGGTTGCCCTCCAGGCCTTCTTTCCTGAAGTACTGGATTCTCTAAAACAGTGGTCTCTAACCCTTGTGGTATCAAGGGCCAGTTTTGTGGAAGACGGTTTTTCCAGGGGTTGTGGTGACAGAATTGAAAGAGTGGCAGCTTATACCCTCGCGTGAGTAATTTCCAGCCAGGTACCGATGAAGCGGCTCCATGCTCGCCCACTGCTGTGCAGCACTGCGTGGTCTGCAGCCTGGGGTTGGGGACCTCTGCTCGAAAGAAGGAAGGGCACTGGCCAGTAAAGAACCAGCGTGATGGCTCTTTGGGGGTTATCGTTGTTCCACCTTAAAATTTTATGCGATTTTGTCTCTCATTTATGGGTATTATACCGATGTATGTTTTAATTAACCACTTTTAATTCAAACTTGGCCAAATATGATGGAAAATGATAGAGCCAGGTGGAGACCGGCTTCAAGGAAGTCAGCTTTGAAGCGCATCAAAAAGATAATAATCTTGGCCTGCATTCCTCATGAAAGAGAGCCCTCTGCTGAGCAAAGTGTTCATTCGCCTGCTCCTAGAGCCTCCGGCTTCATCGTGATTTTAATAAAACCTTCGAGCAATCGTTTCTAAACCACAGTTTTTAAAATTGCACAATAAAAAAAAATAAAATAAAATTGCACAATAACCATGGGCTGCTTTTTGGTACGGATTGCGTATAATCACCCAGCAAAGGAAGAAAAAAAAAAGATTAAAAAATAACAGCTACCTGGTGCAAAGGGACCCGCAGTCCCAGTGTTAGCCTGTAGGGGACAGCAAAGACACCATTCTCAGCTTTGTTCCTTTCCGTTTTGAACTGATTCCCTTCATCTTGTGCTGGAAAACCTTAGTTTAGAAACGCGTAAGTAGGATAAGCGTGCCAATGGGAATCGGATTTTGTATCCAAGACATGGATACAAATAACAAGGCGGAAGTTTAAAATTTAATGCACGAGTTGAGCAGAAAAAGGAAGATTTTTCCCAAGTTAGAGAGAGCAGCAGGAGCAGAGAGCAGCTGCTAAAATCTGAAGCAAAGAAGAGTGAAGGCGATTCCAAGGTGGGCTGTGAAACACCGACAAGCCAGAGAGGAAAGGCTCTGTCACTCTGGGCGGAAGCCGCGACTTTGGAGAGCATTTATTTCGGCCACGGTGGCAGCGCTAAAAGTATTTGCAGCCATAAATATTGTAGCAATTTAGATCTGGAAATTCAGAACCGCGAGCTGCTAGTTCGTAGGCATTTTATTTTATCCGTATAGCTTGATTTAGTCTTTTATACAGTAAAGAAAAATTAAACTATTACATGTTTTAGAGCAGAAACCGGTTGTCCTCTGGCTCACCCCTGCTCCACTGCGCCCCGGGGTGCTCAAAGGCGTCCACTTTCAATTCTTTCATGGATTTATTTCTGGATTTCTAACGAGTGCACTTATATGAATTTTTCCAAATTCTGGGGTATTACCAACCGACTTTCTGTTATTCTAAGTGAGGACTTCGTTTTCCTCTGTTCTCTACCCCCACGTTTTCTCTTTCAGGCTCCCAGCAGTTCGCTCCATTTTAGCTGAATCAGTGAAGCTATCCACATTGCCAAGTCCGTGGAAACAATATTGACAGTAAAGCTCAAATAGGCTACTATATTTTTTTCTTGCAAAATGTTTGGTCTTCCTGGAATAATAATAACATTGCTTTTCTTTTTTATTTTAAAGAGAGAAAACTCACAGAATTTCAAAACACGACAATAGGAGGGTAACAATGGCTAACACACTGTGTATCATTATCTTTAATTACTAGGAATACAAGATATGGGTGTCTAATGGTCCAACCACTATTAGCACCAAACTTTTTCAACAAAGAGAAATTAGTAATATAACTATCTTAGCTATCTTTTACATATTTTTTTTTTGTTTTTCCTTCTTTCTTTTCTCCATTCCCCAATCCCAGTTTCCCTTTCCTTTTGAAGTTCCTTTCTATTTTATAATATATATTGTACATTTTGGATCTTATGTACTCTTTCAGCTTCTCACACTAGGGAGACAATATGATGTCTACACTTGAGAGTCTGATTTATCTCGTTTATTAGTATGGTCTCTAGTTGCATCCACTTACCTATGAAGTCTCCAGTTTATGTATTTTTATGGCTGAGTAGTACTCCATTGTACTACTAAAAAAAAATTACATCTTTTTTATCCATTCCTCTGTTGATGGGCATTTGGATTGTTTCCAACATCTAGTTATTACAAATTGTTCTGCTATAAACATGGGTATACATATATTGCTGTGGTACAATGTTTTTTTTTTTTCTCTTTATGGTTTCCTATAAAACAAAACCTTTATTTTGTCTGTGTACCATTGTCTATACATCAGTACATTTTAAGCATAAAGGTATTACATGGTTATTTTTCCTGGAAATCTCAATCCAAGTAGTCTCTGTCCTCCTCACAGTCTGAATTGGCTGTTTTTAGGCCTGCTACAAATGTTCATCCCGGAACTTACTCAGCCAAATTGGACTGCCAGTTTCCTGACCCTTCTGTTTTCTCTTCATCCAGTGTAGTCTCTCATTTTCCTGCTGTTTTCTTCAAGACATTCCAGTGGTTGTTTTCTGAAGTCCTTGCTGAGGTACAGTCCCCACCCACGCCAGGCTGACCCAGCTGCCAGACTGAATACAGTGGGAAGGAAAGTGTGCAACATCTGGGGCCAGGTTTCCCAGGGTAAGCCATGGCCCCGCCTTCCCAACTCGAGTCACTGACTTCCTGTGTTGCAGTCAGGGGCTGTCAAGCAGATACCAGGCCAGCCAAGGTGAAGGAAGCGGAAGGGCCCAGTCCCCCAGCTACCAGTCACAGGGAACTGTGAAGACATCCATCTGGGAATTTCTCCACTTCAGGTTTGTACAGAGTTAATATCCTTACATTTGCAGAACAATGAACATATGAATGCCTCCTGCTTTATATGCATTTATTCATTTCTGAGCAAGTGTGGGAAGATAAGGCATGATTATACCATCCTACTCAGCCACCGATAGCATTATGTAGTAAACTCAGGCAATGATCCACTTCTGTCATTTGTGTCCTTGGGAGGGAGCTGCCTCAGCTGCTGGCACCATTAAAGCCAGGCATATAAATAAATAAACCCCCGAATCACCTCTTCTGGGGTGGGCTGGCCAATGTACCCGGTGGTAACAATCTGATTTTCTTTCTTTCTTTCTTTCTTTCTTTCTTTCTTTCTTTCTTTCTTTCATGTATTTAGTACAGGGTTTACAGGGTCTCACTATGTAGATCAGACTCGTAGTGATTCTCCTGTGTTCAGCTTCCCAAGCACCAAGATTACAGGAGTGTGTCACCACCCCCAGTCTCAATTGCCATCTCAGTGTGCCCAGGGGCTTGGCATGCCCAAGCAGGAGCTTTTGTTCTCTGAGCTATCTGGCCAGCTGTGGCAACACCTTTCTTGATTAATTCCCTCAGCCAAAAAGTAGCTACCTTGGTCTGAGAATGAACTGGACAGCATCCATAAATGAACCACTGAGATTCCTCTCAGTAGCCAGGTGGCTGTGATCTGGGGAGGCTGAGGCAGGAAGACCATGGCAATTTTAAAGCCAGCTTGGGCTTTGTAGTGAGTTCAAGGCCAGCCTGAATTATATGTCTCAAAAGAAAAAAAAATCCTGTTAATGTGAACAAGTTTCCTGTGAAAAGGACATCTGGTCATGGGTGAGATACTTAAACATTAGGTCTCCCACCAGAACAGAGAGGAATCCTCTGAAAGCACAATGTACACATCCATGATATGCTATTAGTCTTTTGGTACCTCGTCAAGGATAGAGCTAGAGTTTACAGTCACTCTCCCTAAGATGCTGTGAGACTAAATTAGAAGAAATTATAACATATAGAAAATAATAACCCACTATCAACAACAGTGTTAGCTATAAAAAGGCAGAACACATCTCTAAAGAATAATGACCTGGAGACTAATAAAGTAACAAACTTACAAAGAAGATTAAGCTGCACACTGAACTGTGTCTCCCCAAACACATACATGGAAATCCTCCGCAGGCGAACTCACTGGGCTACAGATTTTTACCACTGTGAGTAGTTAAGTTATGTTGAGGCCAAACAGGAACAGGGTCACTGCCAATCCAACAGAACTGGTGTCTCATATAAAGGGAAGACTTTGAACACCAAAGTGCACCCAGGAAGGATGCACACAAAGGCCAAGGTAGAGATCAGGCTGACATTTCTACAAGCCAAGAATTACCAAAGATTGCACACAAACCACCATAAGCATGCCAAAAATTCTTGCTCCCAGCTCTTAGGATGAGCAAATGCTGCCTAGACCTTCATCTTTAAAAAAATTTTGATATATGTATATTTGTTTGCATAGTATATGCTAGAATTATTATGTAGCAATACATAATAATTATACTCACCTTGAGGATGCATAAACATATCATATCTTGATCATCTTATTGTCCCCACAGCCCCTTCATCTTCAATGCATGGTTTCCAGAACTGCAAGACAATAGATTTCTGTTGCTTAACTACCCAGTTTGCAATACTTCCTCATGGCAGCCCTGGAAAAGTGCTAGAAGAGGCCTCCTCCCCAAACTGGAACTCAGGACTCCTCAGAGAACTGCCCCATGGTACCAGGTTAGTTTCCTGAACTGGTCCAGGTCAGAACTCTTTCTGATCATAATACATGAAACAGCTTCTGTACCAGTCAGCACCCACTAGAGAAACAGTCTGAATGCAAGATACAGAAATATATAAGGAATCACAGGACTGGCTCAGGATGGCCACCCATGGAGGCAGGTGTGGAAGAGCACAGCAGGGCTGCTCTGCACAGGAGACTCCAGTGACCCAGTCAAAGTCTGGTGCTCTGTGTAGTGTCCAGTGAGAGTACCTATCAGGAGGCTGAGGGGATGTGATGAAGGGCTCAAGGGCCTGCCCTGGAAGGAGGTGAGGGCCCAGATGAAGGTGGAGACCAGAGCTCCTCTGCAGAACCAGAAGCAATCCAACAAGTTTAGTCAAATCCCCTCAGGATTTACCCTGATGTCATGTACAGTGGTTTGTAGATCTTTTGTCAGTGTCAGCCTTCTGGATGAGTCACAGTGTCATCTTAGTTACTTTTTACTCGTTGCTGGGACAAATACTTGACACTCAAAATGAAGGAAGGAAAGGCTTATTTAGCTCACAGTTTGTGGAGGTTTCAGTTCATACTGTGCTGGCTCCAAGGCAGCAGAAAACAATGAAGAGCAGAGGAGGAGCAACAGCTGTGGCATCCATTAAGCCTCTCTCTTCCAAATTCTGTGCTGGTGCAAAACTCCTCCAAAGTGGAATGGCTGCAAAAATCAAGCCCCTCCAAAGATGACTTCTCCAAGGAAATGGGAAGGACTGGTCCAGGCAGGAAGCATCCAGGGCAGGGCCAGGCTGGGCTGAATGCACAAAGTCTTCCTCAACTCTTTTTATACACTTTTTTGTGCTGAGACCCTCTGTGGTGGCTCGTCTGCCCCTAGAGTGGAACCAATCACATCCTAGGGCAGGCCTTCTGCATCCTGCAGGATGGGGCCCACAGCCCAGAACCAGCCTAGCCCATCCAGCCAAGCTTCCTCAAGTTGACACAATGTATCAACTACCACACAGCCATTGTTTTACCAATTTGCTCTATGTGAAAGCCTGAGAAAATGTTTTCTCTTGAGGTGATTCTCCTTAGGCACACTATACATTGTCAATCCCTTTCCTCTGTAGCACCATAATCTCCCTGAACAGGAAATTTGGGAAACCACTGAGTTACAGGATGTCACAGCACTGACTCTCTTATGTCCTGAGTCCTCACTGGCCTTGAAGGGCTAGGGCCAAAATATTGGCTAACCTTGTGACCCTTCTTTTCCTCTAATTTTTTTTTTATGTTATATAGGTCTTGCTTTATGTTGGTCTTAACCATCCAGCAGAAAAGTCTAACCATGAGGTATAAAAAGTAATGCCATATTAATATGCTGAGCTGTAAAAGGCTCAAGTGAACAATTTCTGACATTGCCAGTTCTGCTGATAACCCACTACTATTATGGACTATTGGACAATATTGGGTTATTTTGCTGAACTCATGCACCTACAGTATTTGAATGGCAATGGAACACCCATCTCTGACAAAACAAAACAAAAATGAGGGAATATAAATGAAGGACCATTTTGTAGTGGAAAAAATAGGATAGATATACAGCTATTTTCTCTTAGTTCAATGAGAAGAAAGATTTGTACTAATAACGTTTAGACAAGATATCATGTCTGCATCTTGTGCTCTAAGTAACTACTACAAAGACGACAGTATGCGATGTATTAATTATTGTAACTGACCTATTAACCTGTTTTGAAGCTGTCTCATTGACATTATTTCTCATTAAAATTAATAATTTTTTTTAAAAAAAAGAATCAGAAGCAAGCCTTCCCTTTTTGTTTCTGGCTTACTTTGGGCAGTCTTCTGCCTCCAGTGAATCCCCTCAGCCACACCCAAAACTAGGCTGATCCTGCTCAGTGAGGTGTTTTCTCCCTGAAACAGACACCTCAGTTAACCATCACAGCCCACATCTCTGGCTGGCAGCTGGCAGTCTTCTGAAGCTGCCAAGGCCAGAGGCTGTGGCTGCGGGGCATGGGGCAGGCAGGGCCTCACCAGAAACTATAAGTCCTTTGCAGCTTGCTGGGGACAGCAGTGGATGCACCCACCCTGTGCAGCCATGCAGTGAGGAGCAAGAGGAAGAGAAAGGAGGAGCACAGGATGCTAGGAGAGGAGTGCTTCCTTCTGTCTGCTCGATCCAGGGCTCTCTGCAACAGGAACCATTCCTGAGGCTCAGTGCCAGAGGAGGAAGGGGGAGCAGACACTTGTGGGCTCTGTCACCCACACTTCCCGTAGGTGTATTTAAGGAATCTGAGGCAGAAGGTGCTATTTTCTGAAAGACTGCTTTCCACCAAGGAAGCAGCTGGGTAAAGGATAGGGGTGCCTCATGCCAGAGGGGATCTCAGAGATACATAGCAGTTTTTGGTTCTATGAGTCCCTCTGATACCAGGTGAAGCCGTATTTTGCTTCTCAAAATAATGTTTGAACTGCATAATCTCAAGTGTATAGAATTACCAATACATTGAAATACAGCAGGAGAAATTCTTTTTAAAAATCAAGCTTATACTTGTACAACTTCTGTGGAAATCATAGTGGAGATTCCTCAAGAAGTGAAGATTAGAGGTCCCATTTGACCCAAATATTCATTTCCCATGTATTTCTCCAGAATAGAAAACATCATATCACAATGATATATGTATGCCCATGTTTATAGCAGCAAAATTTGTCATAGCTAAATTTGGAAACCACCCAAATGCCCATCAGCTGAGGTATGCATAAAAAAAGATGTGGTATTTTTATACAATGGAGTACTACTCAGCTATAAAGAAAGATAAGCTTGAGGCTTTTATTAGTAAATGGTTGCACTTGCAGACCACACTCTTAAGTGAAATAAATCAGACCTACATGTGTAAACAATGTGTTGTCTCCTTAGTGTAAGAAACTGAAAGAGTTCAGTGAGGACTCAGGACATAAGAGAACCTGTATTGTAACATCCTATAACTCAGTGGTTTCCCAAATTTTCTATTCAAGGAAATTATGGGGCTACAGAGGAAAGGGATTGACGATGTATAGTGTGCCTAAGGAGAGTCACCTCAAGAGAAAACATTCTCTCAGGCTTTCACAGAGAGCAAACTGGTCAAGCAATGGCCATGATGCATCCAGATGGCTGACACCAACAACAGTTCTATAAAGCACTGTACATGGTTTCAAAGTAAATCCTGAAGGGATTTGACTGACCTTGGGAGATACAAAAGTTACATGTTTTGCTATATAGATCTTACTTTAACTTGCCCTTAACCACCCAGCAGAAAAGTTTAACCATGAGGCATAAAATGTAAAGCTAGATTAGTATGCTAAGCTGTAAAAGGCTTAAATCAACAGCTTCCGACACTGCCAGTTCTGCCAACAATCCATTGCGATTATGGAATACTGGACTATGTATACAACTACTTTCTCTTAGTTCACTGAGAAGAAATTTTTTTGTACCAACAATGATTAGAAAAATTATCATGTCTACATCCTGTGCTCTGTATAACTACTAGGAGGACAATATGCACTGTATCAATTATTGGGAATGCACTACTAACGTGTTTTGAAAGTGT
>PVKN010016252.1:8039-18056 GCA_004027915.1 Capromys pilorides
CGAGATGGTTCAGTGGTCTAAAGCGCCTGCTTAGGAGGGCTCAGGCAACTGCGGGGACTGCAGTTCGATCCCCGGCACCACATGCTGCGCCAGCGCCACCACCAGGGCAGGCTGAGCCAGCCACAAAATGAATAAATAAAGAAACAAACAAACACAACAAGCAAACAAATAAATAAATAAAATTAAAAAAAAAAAAATTGAAAGTGAACATAATCTTGGACCTAATGATTCCACTTCTAAAAATTTATACTGTCAATGTAAAAGGATGTTTCTATAACTATATTCAGGGGCTAGGGATGTAATTCAGTGGTAGAGTAGTTGCCTACCAGGTGCAAGGCCCTGAATTCAATCTCCAATAGAAAAAAAAAAAAAATCATTATAGTACTGATTATAAAGAAAGACTGTAAATAAACTGTCAATACGGGAATGATGGGCTGGCAAGATGGTTCAGTGGTCTAAAGCTCCTGCTTAGGAAAGCTTAGACAACCCCAGGGACAGAGACTCGATCCCTGGCACCACATGCTGCACCAGCCCCACCCCCAGGGCAGGTTGAACCAGCCATAAATAAATAAATAGATCTATAGGGGCTGGCCAAATAACTCAGTGGATTAAAGCGCCTGCAAGCAGGTGCAAGGGCCAAGGGGACCTGTCATGCTGGCTCTGCCCCTGGGGCGTTCTGAGACAGCAATTGAGACTGGGCTTGGTGGCCTGTGCCCATAATCACAGCTCTTGGAAGGCTGTAAACAGGTGGATCACTACGAGTCTGATCTAGCAGTGAGATCCTGAACACCCTGTAGACCCTTCCCTAAAAGAAATTTAAAAAAGGGAAAAAAAAAAAACTTTATAAATTGTATACTGGGGCCGGCGAGATGGTTCAGTGGTCTAAAGCACCTGCTTAGGAAAGCTCAGGCAACTGCAGGGACTGCGGTTCGAATCCCGGCACCACATGCTGCGCCAGCCCCCACCACCAGGGCAGGCTGAGCCAGCCACAAAATAAATAAAATAAAGAAACAAACAAACACAACAAGCAAACAAATAAATAAATAAAAATTTAAAAAAAAATAAAATAAATTGTATACTGACACTTATACATACAAACTCCAATATTTAAAAGTGAATAATTTGGTAGATTTTAAAATACATATACATCTCTGAACCCATCACCATAATCAAGCTAGTTACTATATCACCCCAAAGGTTTCCTGTGTCCTTTGAAACTTCTCTCCACCCCCACCCCACTGTCTTACTCCCAAGAAAGCTTTGCTCTGTGCGTGTGTGTGTCTCTCTGTCTGTGTGTCTGTACCTGAGTGTGTGTATGTGTGTTGGGGGTGGTGCTTGGGCCATATCATGTAAACCAGACTAGACTTGAACTCACCGTGTACTGGAGGCTGATTATCCTGCCTTAGCTCCCTAAATGCTGGGATTACAGGCATGTGCCACCCACACCGAGCTCACTGCTTTTCTTTCTGTGAATTACTTTGCCTTTTCTAGAGTTGGATATGAATGGAATCATAAATGTGCTCCTTTTAAAAATTTTTATTTATTTATTAATTGGATATAGGGCCTTACTGTGCAACTCAGCTTGTAGTGATCCTCCTGTCTCAGCCTCCCCAGCACTGGGATTACAGGTGTGTGCCACCATACCCAGTTCCAGGGCCAGCACAGCCTGAGGGACCGGGAATGGAACTCTAGACCTTGCGCTTGCCAGGCAGGTGCCTATGCCCCTGAGCTATCTCCCCATTATGGGTAGTTTATACCTGTATATGGCACATCTAAATTCTTTTTATGCTCCCCTCCCCTCCTCTCACCTTCCTTCTCTTGATCCCATTTGCAAAAGATCTATTTTCTTAATGGCTAAATACATTTGAGCATCTTTTTGTGTGTTTATCATTTTTGTCTGGTGAACTATCTTCAAATATTTCATCCATTTTAGTAGGTTGCTAATGTGTAGAATATTGGTAGGAGCAGCTACTTGGGGAAAAGAATGAGCAGACCAGAGATCATACATGGAGAGGACTCAAGATATTTCACTGCATTTGGACTGCGCATTTAATCATTTAAATTATATTTTTTTTAAAAAAGAGGCTGCTTTGGAAATATAGGTATCTAGCTCCTAGTTCAAAGAATAAGTGCTTGCCTGGCAAGTGTAAGGGCCTGAGTTCAATCCCCAGCTTTGCAAATAAAAAAGAAAGAAAAGAAAATATAGGTAGCTAAAGCGTATTCCTGGGGCCAGTGAGATAGCTCAGTGGTCTAAAGCACCTGCTTAGGCAAGCTTAATCAACCACAGGGACCATGGTTCGATCCCTGACACCACATGTTGCGTCAGCCAGACCCCCAGGGCAGGCTGAGCTGGCCATAACATAAATAAATAAAGTTTTAAAAAATAAAAAATAAAGCGTATTTCTAGGGGCCAGGGCTATAGCTCAGTGGCATAGCACCTGCCTGGCAAGCATAAGATCGTGAGTTTGATTCCTGGTACTAAAATACTAAAGTTACCAAAAGACTGTTTCTTAGGACTGGGGGATAGTGCAGTAGAATAAGTGCTTGCCTGGCAAGTGTAGGGTCCTAAGTTCAATCCCCAATACTGAAAAAAAAAAAAAAAAAAAAAAAAAAGAGAAAGAAAAAAGAAACAGAAGTCTTTCTTAATGGAGGAATGGAACTGTTCTGTTTCACCAAGAACACTTCAGAAACTCTACACTGGTAAGAATTTGAAACATTGTCACTGGGCCAGGCGTAGTGGCACACATCTGTAATCCCAGCGCTTGGGAGGCTGAGGCAAGAGGATCGGTGCAAGTTTGAGACCAGCCTGAGCTGCAAAGTGAGTTCAAAGCCAGCCTGAAAAAGACCAAAAAAAAAAAAAGAAAAGAAAAGAAAACATGAAGTCATTGACAGTACCGCAAGCATTTCGCACCATCTTCTAGTCCACTGTTTATTGTGGCTCACGGTCGTTTACCGCGGCTCCTCTAAGGCAAGCAGGACTTGAGATTCGTATTTAGATGAATACTGTTCTAGGCTTCTGATTTCCTGCCCGCTGCCGACTCAAGGTGGGCTGTGCACAGAGGACCGGGAGTGGCTCCTCTGGCTGTCTTGGATAAAGGCTTGGTTAGTTTTCCCTCCTAGGAGTACCTCCTACTTCCTACTTGGGATGTGATGCAAGTCTTACATTTTAACCATAAATTTTAAAAAATGTTTTTAAATTTAACCACAAACACATGAATATTTTAAATAAAATGTACCGTACATCTGATCAGATTTTTTCATGTAGTGTGGTAGGCAGAGCTTCCCATGTCATCAAATCTTCATTTGCAGCGTCCTTTGTAATGGCTGTGTTGAATGTCCTCATGCAAATGGCCAATTCCTGATTGATGGTTTAAATATAATGACCACTCTTTTAATCGCAGTTCCCAATTTTTATCCCATTATAAGTAACAGAAACCCTGAAATAGGATACATGCTAGACTACTAAGAATAGACTCCTAGACTAGTAAGTCTACAGCCTCGTGGTTTCTTTCTGGGTGTGCAGTTCATGATTTGTTTTATGAACTGTACCCAGTCGAACTCTCCAGTCTGCCAAGACGAATGTTAAGCTATTTCTCGAATTTGTGGATATACTAAGAAGAGAGCAGGGAGGATGAATCCAGGACGGAGAGGCCAGCACTCTCCCATTGAGGGTGGGCTGGGAGCACTTCTGTGGAAGCAAGACAGCTGAACAGCCTCCCTAGCTAAGCTCCTTTGACACTGACCGTCTCCTGGCCTCCCAGTACCGCCGTTAGGCCATGCCGCCTCCTGTTTGCCAGTGCATTGCTATAGTCCTTCTCGATGCTTGTTTCATAATTGAATCCCCAGCACAGTGAGTGCAACATCAAACTGGGCACAGTGGCACAGACCTGGACATACTGAACTCAGGGCCAGCCTGAATTACAAAGCGAGAAAACTCAGGCGAGAAAACAACACAGCAACAACAAAATAGCAGTAGCAGTGACAGAATTTATTCCCAGGATTTCTGATCCAATGAAGTTAGGGTGGAGCCCTGACACTAAATTGAAGGGGGGAAAAAAACTTTCTAGATAATTTTATTTACTTATTTATTTTACTTTTGCTATTTCCAAAGTATTATAGCCTTTATTGCATTTTAGTTTTGTTTTTTTTTCCTTCTAGATAATTTCAGCATGCAGTCCATCTTGAGACTCCAGTTGTGCTTGAGTTTCTGGCCTTGGTGCTGAGTATTTTCAGACCACAGGGTGCTACTGAGAGCACCCTGTTCCCTACCTGGCTCTGCCAAATTCATAAGCAGCTATTTTAAAAATGCTAATGCCTGGAGGAAAAGGGTGTCTCAGCTCTCTCCAAGCGATTAGGCTAAAAGACCAGCGCTGCACTGTAGCTGCAACCATCTCCCCAGATAGCCGTCAGATACTTCCCCAGAAACAGCAGACACCAGAGGATCTCTTTCACGGCTGAGCTTTGAATGCCCAGAGCACGTTATAGAGCTGAGCAGTACTGTATTCATAGCAAGCAAAAAGCATCTTGCTTTGGGTAGCAACATCTGCTTGCAAAAGTAACAGGGTCGTACCTGGATATGAAGCACAGAGGCAGCTGGATAGATGAAGAAGAGAGACGAGCATTCCTGGCGCTCTGGCCGGGCAGCCAGCTCCAGGGGAGGGAGCTTCAGAGTCAGGGTCAGACCCGAGGCTTGGTGTCTCTATACTCTTGCCTCTCAGTGCAGCTCTACAATTTATCCAACTAATGGTCAGTTCTTTCTCTGCAAAGGAAAAAGACGGCCACTGAGAATGGTTGCCCTAATTAGATCACAATTACACCCTTATTATGTTGTCAAGATTGTGAGGTAATGTTCTTAAGTATATCCACACAATCAAGGGTGCAGGCTGACTGGACATGAGAGATTTTCACGTTTCTTGTTTCTTTTTTTTTTATTTTTTAGTTTTAGGAAAGGATCTACAGGGTGTTCAGGGTCTCACTACTAGATCAGACTCCTAGTGATCTGCCTGTTTACAGCCTCCCAAGAGCTGGGATTATAGACAGGACTCCAAGCCCAGTTTCAATTGCCATCTCAGCATACCCCAGGGGTGAGACTGGGGACTGGCACAGTAGGCCCAGGGATCCAACCCCAGCCCCTGCCCCTGCTTGTGGGCACTTTAATCCGCTGAGCTATTTGGCCGGCCCTGATTTTTATGTTTAGACCAGAAACTAAATACCAGAAAGCAACCCCTGTCTTGCTCATATGAGAGAGGAGGGCACACTCGAAATGGTTGGCTGACAAACTGAACTGTGTTGAAGACAGCTTGGGACAGGGCTGAGATGAATTCTGTGTGGACAGCTAGAACCCAACAGTCAAGAGTTTAACAAGCCTGTAGGAGTCCATAGTGGCAAACCCGGGGCACATGTGCTGCAGCAGGCTGTTTGTGTCATTGAAAGCTCTACATATTTGGCTATCACTGCAGTGATTTTTTTTTTTTTTTTTTTTTTTTTTTTTTTTTTTTTTTTTTTTTTTTTTTTTTTTGTGGTACCAGGGATCAAATTCAGAACATAGTATTTGCTAGGCAAGCACTTATTCCACTGAGCTATCTCCCCGGCCCCACTGGAGTGATTCTGATGCCCACTCACATTTGAGAATCACTGCTCGTGTGTGCACCCGTGTCCTACTGAGCCATTCTGCTATGGACGGACAACTGTACTCTTCACTTGGAATATTACAAATTCTTTCAATATTCTTGAACACATTACTTTTTTGCTAGTAATAGATCCCTAAGAAAATTATTTGATTGTAGATTATTCATGTTCTCAGTTTTAGAATATACTGTCTTAGTTACTTTTTACTCCTTGCTAGGACAAATATCTGACACTCAAAATGAAGGATGGAAAGGTTTATGTAGCTCACAGTTTGTGGAAGTTTCAGTTCATACTCTGCTGGCTCCAAGGCAAATGACAGCAGTTCTCAGCGGCAGAAAACAATGAAGAGCAGAGGAGGAGCAGTAGCCATGGCATCCATCAAGCCTCTCGCTTACAAATTCTGTTCCCATGCTCCACCATGAAGATCAAGCTCCTCCAAAGACCAGGACTTCTTCAAGGAAGCGGGGCAGGGCAAGGCCACCCCACAAAAATCTTCCTCAACTCCTCTTTATACACTTTTTGTGCTGAGTCACTCTGGGGTGGCCCTTCTGACCGTAGGGTGGAACCAATTGCACCTCAGGGTAGAACCAGTCACATCCCAGGGCAGATCCTCTGCATCCTGCAGGATGGGGCTCACACGGCGCAGAACCACTTGAGCGAATCCAGCCCAGCTTCCTCAAGTTGACACAATATATCAACTACCACACTATCCAGCAGGGTTTTTTTCTGAAGTAATTGTATCAATCTCTGTTCCTACCACTTGGAATGAATAGTCTAGTTCTCTCAGGACATTTGACATTGCCAGTATGAAATGGCATTTCCCTGATTACTAAGGAGGCTGTGCATTTCTCTGTACTAATTACCTATTAGAATGCCCTTGCTAATTAAATGGCCCTTCAGAAAAAGTGGAAACAAAACTTCTGTAAATGAGGAGGGAGGGTGCCAGCCAGTAGCTCAGTGGACTAATATGCTTGCAAGCAGGCACAGGGGCCCACAGTTCAATCCCTGGGCCTGCCATGCCGGCCCCACACCCAGGTGCACTAAGACTGGCATGGTTGAGTTTACCTATAAAAGAAAGTGTAAATGAGGGGAAGAGGAGCTAAAGGGAAAGCAGAGAAATGGGAAAGAAAAGAGAATTGAGTTATATCATGTAACATAAATTCTCTATGGTGAATGTGACCATGATGTATAGCTAAAATGTACCAATAAAATCTGATTGAAAAGATTGAAAATTTCTGTATATTTGTTAATTTGGCTATCTTCTTTTTCTAATTCATTTTCCTTTGTTGTGATGGTACACACCTGTAGGAGGCAGAAGTAAGAGGATTTTGTCTCGAGGCCAGCCTGGACTACATAGCAAAACCCTGTCTCAAAAAACAAGCCAGGTGTGGTGGCACACACCTGTAATCCTAGCACTCAGGAGGTGGAGGCAGGAGGATCCTTGTGAGTTCTGGTTCAGCCTGGGCTACAAAGTGAGCTCAAGGCCAGTCTGAAATGCATAACGAGACCCTGTCTCAAAAAATATATATTTTTCATCTTTGTTGAATAAAGAAAATATTCCCATTGAGCTCCATCCCTACCCCTTTTTATTCTTTACTTTGAGAGAGTCTTGCTAAATTCCCCACGTTGTTTCAACCTTGCGATCCTTCTGCCATGCTAGGACTCCAGGCATGCATCACATCCAGTGATACCTCACTTTTTACAGTTTGTCTTTTTAGTCTCTTAAAAATAGAGTAGGATGCCGGGCGTGGTGGCACACGCCTGTAATCCCAGCATGGTTAGGACGGTAAATTTTGTTATACGTATGTTACCACAATGTAAAAGGTTTTAAAGGAATTTTGATTTTAAACCTGATTTTGGATCTGATTGTAATAGTGCATGCCTATAATCCCAGCAATTGAGAGGCTGAATCAAGAGGTTTGCCATGAGGTTGAGGCCAGTCTCGGATACATAGTGAGATCCTGTCTTTAAAACAAAAAAAAAAAAAAACTTACTTTAGGGAGATTTTTAACTATCAAGATAGAAGGCAAAGATAGATATATGGACCAGTGAGATAGCTCAGCAGTCTAAAGTGCCTGCTTAGGCAAGCTTAGGCAACTTCAGGGACCACGGTTTGATCCCTGGCACCCCATGCTGTGCCAGTCCCACCCCCTGGGCAGGCAGAGCTGGCCATAACATAAATTTAAAAAAAGATATTAATTTTTATTGTTCAGTTCCAGCTGTGCACCCTTGGATAGTAACTTCCACATCATCTTATCTATGAAACAGGAAAACTAACCCCTACTTAAAATGGGTTTTCATGAAGCTCAGATTAGAAGTGCGTGAAAGTAAGTGGTATGTTATAGATATTCAGTAATTGTCACTGAATATAAATCTGTTAAAATGGAGTATCTGAGTGTGGAACGGAGTAGCTCCTGGTTTCCTTGAAGATAACTAGCGTTGAGACTGAGATGAAGAACATGTGCTTCCTGTGGGTTTCATTCCTCTGTGCTCTGACTGGCACTCTCTCCTAGTCTTAGCAGCAGGGGTGACCTTCTCAATTCTGGTTGCTCTCCGATCACACATGCTGTTGTGGCTGGGATCTAAAATCCATCCCCACCCCCCCCACCCCCGCAAGACTCATCCTTACAGGTGGGAAAGGGATTGGATCATCTGAGCTCTAACTTCATCATTGAATTACTCTATCGATAGATACATAATTTGATGGCATCATTGCAAGGTGATAGACACTTAGGAAATAGGGTTCATTTGAAGGGAATGGGTCCTAGGGTCATGAGTGTGGCCTTAGGAGCTATATCTGGTCTTCAGCCCCTCCCTCTCGTCTCTGTCTCCATCTCTGTCCCTGTCCCTGTCTCTGTTTCTCTCTCTCTGTCTCTCTCTGTCTCTGTCTCTCTCTCTCTGTCTCTCTCTCTGTCTCTCTCTCTCTCTCTCTCTCTCTCTCTCTCTCTCTCTCTCTCTCTTTCTCTCTCTCTCCTTTCTGGCTCCCATGAGGTGAGTACCACATTCCTCCACCATGGTACTTCTGCCCTACTGCAGGCTTCAAAGAAAAAGAGCAATATTATCATGGACCAAATCGCTCAACCAGAATAAACTTTTCCTCCCTTAAGCTGTTTTTCTCAGGTATTTTGTCACAGTAACAGAAAGATTTCCAACACACATGTATGGTATATCCCCAGCCCAGGGGTTTTCTTAATATCTACGTCATTGATTCTCTCCTTCCAGCAGGAGAAAAGCTCCAGAGACGTGATTTTTCTTCCCTGGGGGGGCCGCATATCCTCCAGAGAAGGAGCCTCCAGCGCATGGGTTCCCTGTCATCAGCCCTAGAGAGATGCCTCTGAGCCAGCGGGGTACCCAGGGACAGGCGGCTCTAGGGCACAGCCTGCTGTGGTGTGGAGTCCTCAGGGACACGGCTTAGACAGGCAGAACTCTGTCCTTCTCGTGGGTAGTCCACTCAGTGCTGCCAAGCAGCCAGGACTTACCTGGGAGAAATTTTTAAGAACAGGCTCCCCAGAAACTGTCCAGAATCCCCAGGAAAACAGAGATGAACCCGAAGTCTTCTCATTAAAATTATCCTGGGGTGTAGCTCAGTGGTAAAACACCCATGCAACATGAATGAAGTCCTGGTTTTAGTCACTGGCACTAAAAAAATAAAATAAAAATAGTGATTTGGCCTGTGGAACAAGTTCACACCACATATTGCTCCGGCTGGGCAAGTACTCCTAGATGCAGGCAATCAGGAAGACACCCAAAGCACCAGGGTCCTGGGGAGGACAGAGAGCAGCAATAGAGGATTCAGAGACCTGAGAGCGCACCGTAAACTGGACACTGTGGGTGGGTCTTTGTTGAGTCACACTTGTCCACCTCTGCTGGTGGGAGACTGCACCTGCATCAGTCATCTCAAATGCTGCTCTGAGATACTTTTAGTTTTGCAAAAACAAAGATTGAGGGCTGCTAGAGATATGGCTTAGAGGTCTGAGCACCTGCCTGGCAAGCGCAAGAACCTGGGTTCGATCTCCAGGACTGCATGCCATGCTGGTACCACATGCTGTGCAGGTCCCAGAATCAGGTGTGGTGATGCACCCCCTGTAATCCCAGCACTGGGGAGGCTGAGACAGGAGGATCACTTGGAGTCCAACCTGTGTAGTGAGACCCTGAGATACTGTACTAAACACACACAAAAAAAGAGAGAGGGGTGAAATACTTTAATTTTAATCAGCAAGTACAACTGATATTCAGTTTAAATGAGGGAGTAAATATATATATATATATATATATATATATATATATATATATAATATATATAAAATATAATAAATATACAGAGTCCACCAAAAAAGTATACATAAGAAAAAGAAAAATTTGTACAAATGCTTTTTGAGGGGGGGAATA
>PVKN010016253.1:0-17997 GCA_004027915.1 Capromys pilorides
ACAATGAGACAGTTTCAAAACACATTAGAACAGCCACAATAATTAATACAATACATATTATTGTTTTCATAGTAGTTGTTCCAAGTACAAGATGCAGACATGATAACTTTTCTAAACTATTATTGGTACAGATATTACTTCTCATTGAGTTAAGAGATAGTAGTTGTATGCATAGTCCAATATTTCATAACAGTAGTGGGTTATCAGCAGAATTGGCATTGTCAGAAGCTTGGCTTGAGCCTTTTATAGCTCAGCATACTTATCTGGCTTTACTTTTTATGCCTCATGGTTAAACTTTTCTGCTAGATGGGTAAGGCCAAGTTAAAGAAAGACCTATATAACAAAACATGTAACTTTTGTATCTGGCAAGATCAGTTAAATCCCCTTAGGACTTACCTTGAAACCATGTACAGCATTTTGTAGAACTTTTGATAGTGTCAGCCATCTGGATGAGTCATGGTCATTGCTTGACCAGTTTGCTCTCTGTGGAAGCCTGAGAGCACGTTTTCTCTCTAGGTGACTCTCCTTAGGCACACTGCACATCATCGATTTCTTTCCTCTGTGACCCCATAATCTCCTTGAACAGAAAATCTGGGGCATCACTGAGTTATAGGATATTACATTACAGGTTCTCTTATGTCCTGAGTCCTTTCTGACCTTGAAGGACTAGGGCCAAAATATTGGTTAACCTTGTAGCCCTTCTTTTTCTCTAATTTTTGGACTGCAAACTTAAGTCGTTAAGCCTCTAGAAGAGAAGCTTAGTGAAGCTTTCATATATAAGTGGATGTGTCTTGAACATATACTCATAAATGAAATAAACCAGACCTACATATGTACATATCGTCTAGTCTCCCTAGTGTAACAACTCAAAAGAAGAAATAAAAATGGAAAGGTATAACACAGCTAAATGGAATTCAAGGACTTAAGGATTAAATAATTAAGAGACAGCAAGCAGAAAAGATAGGAAACATTTGGCAGGGGCAAAACCATGCACTTATATGCACAGGATGAATTAGACAATGGTCCTAAGAATCTCCAACAGGTTTTTAAAAATGAGGATAGCAATGTGTAATACTAAAACCATGCTTGGAATGTCTGTCATTCTGGTCTTTTAGATGTTTGCTGCTTCTAATGTCTCTTCAATTATTGCTGTACTCTCAGATAAATGTTTGTTTTAAACAAACAAACAAAAAGATAATAAAAGAGAATAAGAGACAAGGAAAAATAACATAGGATTGACCTGCTACAATTTTGTATATGGCTAGATTTCTAAGTTGCTGTGTAAAAATGTGCAACTGTTTTTTCTTATCACATTCTATAGGGATTTATTAGAATATCAAGGATTGATGGAAAATAACAGTTCCATGATAGGTCTTAGGCATTTGACATTCAGAAAGACAGCAACGTTAAGCTCAAGTTATAGAGTAACAGAATTTACTTCTTTTCAAATACATATACTTATTAAGGGCCAGCCAAATAGCTCAGAGGATTAAAGCACCTGCAAGCAGGCTCAGGGGTCAGGGGTTTGATCCCCTGGCCTACCATGCTGGTCCTGCCCCTGTGGCATGCTGAGGTGACAACTGAGACTGGGTGTGGTGGCAAGCTCTTGGGAGGCTGTAAAAAAACCAAAACCGTCAAATATATATACTTGTAGCTATTGTTATTCTTAATAGTTCTGTGTTTTTACTTTTTACCAGGGTTAATAGTGACATAGGCAGTATCAGTACATGTATTATATCAATCTGCATATTTTATTGACTTTATCAGTCAGATCTATACTTGCATATACTCTTATGCTGCTCCTTAGGATTATTTTGCTTTGATTTTAAGAACTTCCTGTTGTTTCCCTTAGTCGATGAACTTGTTTTTGTGTACCTGGGAATGTCCTTCAATTTAGAGAGATAGCTTTGCTGGGTATGGTATTTTTGGCAGAGAAGATTTTGATGTTTATTTTGTTTTGTTTCTTTTAGCACTTGTTTTGTTGCTCCATCTCTCCTTATTTAAACATTTCTGCTGAGAAGATTATACAAGTCTTCTCTTTTGCTGGTTTCAAAATTTTCTTGTATATTTTCATGAACCTTGACCTCCATATTTTTCCTCAGATTGGTAAGCTGTCTGTCAATATTTAAGTATACTTTCTGCTTTTTTTTTTCTCTCTCTAGGTGACTCTCCTTAGGCACACTATATATCATCAGTCCCTTTCCTCTGTGGCCCCATAATCTCCTTGAACAGAAAATTTGGGATACCACTGAGTTATAGGATGTTACAGTACAGGTTCTCTTACGTCCTGAGTCCTACTGACCTTGAAGGGCTAGAGCCAAAATATTGTTCCATGTTAAGTCTCTTTGGGACTCACAAAGGCATATATTGGGTTCAATGGGGTCAAATGACTTTTATGTATCACCTCCATCACTTAAGCTAACTGATTGAATTTCTGCTTCTTAATACCTAATGAAAAAGTGCCACTGATAACCCACTACTATTATGGACTATTGGACTATACATACAACTGCTTTCTCTTAGTTCAATGAGAAGAAATACTGGTACTAATAGTATTTAGAAAAGTTATCATGTCTGCATCTTGTACTCTGAGCAACTACTATGAAGGCAACGATAAGCAATGTATTAGTTATTGTAACTGTCCCACTAACATGCTTTGAAACTGTCTCATTTTTATTTCTTTCTTGTTAAAATTAATAAAATTAAAAAAAGAAAAGGTGCTACAATTGGGAAAAGAATTCTAAGATACGATTCCTGCTCTTCCTTAGTCTAAACTATGAGTTGAGTAGTGTAACAGAGTGAGGGTTCTTTTATATGAAGATCCAGAGAAAAGAAAAGATTTTTGTTGACTGACAACAAGCAAGGACAGACCACAGAAGTCAACATCTGGGATCTGAGAAAACTGCACAAATGAGTAATCTCACGATCCTTAATTTGTACATGGAACATTTACCATGGATAGAATTTAAGTTGATACAGTGTTAAAGGAAACACTCGTGCCACTGGTATCAAGGGTGGTCAAGGTACACACACCGTTCAGCCGATTATCTCTACTTTGGGAACTGTGTCAAAAAGAAATAAGATGAAATGATAGATAGTGGGAACTCGCTACTTAAGCCTAATGTAATATGACGGACAATTAGAGGCAGCGTCAGTTCCAACATCAGCACCTACAGTTCTACTTGCTGCCACACCTCCTGCTGCCTGAGGCTTCCACACGGGCTCCCTATTCCTAATACCTTCCCCTTAATCTCCCAGTTTAACCTGTGCCAACCACTTCTCAAGTGCTCCTCTTGGGGACAGGTTGGCCGGTCGTTATGCCCTTTTTGTCTTTCTAGTTTTCTGTGATTGGTTGGTAATGTGATTTACATCAAAGGAAAAACTTTACCCACAACCTGCAGAGGGTAAATTAAGAAAATTTGGGGGAGATATTCAATGGGCTAGTTACCTCTTGCAGATAATACAGGTAGACTAGTGTAATACAGATGATTCTCCTTTGTGATGCAGTTAATTGCTCCGTTTTCTTAAGATACCTGATGTGTTTTCTGTCTCTAACCAGGATACTAACTGATAGAGAAAAGTATACAAAAATAAATAATGTGTAGGAATGTTTAATTATTATTATTATTATTATTATTATTAATGTATTTAGGAGAGGGTCCACAGGGTCTCCAGAGTTTCTCTATGTAGACTGGGCTTGTAGTGATTCTCCTGTTTTCGGCCTCCCAAGTGCTGGGATCCCACCATGTCCAGTCTCAATCACTGTCTCAGTGTGCCCCAGGGGTGGGGCCAGCATGGCATGCTGGAGGTCAAACCCCTGCCACTGTGCTTTGCCTAAGGAGGTGCTTTAGTTCACTAACCTATCTGGGCAGCCCTAATATTGTTATTATTATTATTATTATTATTATTATTATTATTATTATTATTGGTACCAGAGATAGAACTCAGGACCTTGTGCTTGCCAGGCAAGCACTTACTCCACTGAGCTTGTCTCCCCAAGCACTGGAATCACGATTTTCTTTTTTAAACTGTATGTATGTGTATGTATGTATGTATGTATGTATGTATGTTATGGCCGGCTCAGCCTACCCTGGGGGTAGGGCTGGCGCAGCATGTAGTGCCAGGGATCGAACCACAGTCCCTGTTGTTGTCTAAGCTTGCCTACGTAGGTGCTTTAGAGAGCTGAGCTATCTTGTCGGCCCCCTAATTTTATTATTAAATAGATAAAAGAGCACAGAAAATAAAACTGTAAGATCAGTATGATTGGAAATTATTTTTATTGTGTAGAGGTTAAAAAAGAGCAAAAAGAAATACAGAAGGAAGGAAGGAAGGACAGAAAGAAAGAAAGAAAGAAAGAAAGAAAGAGAGAGACAAAAAAGAAAGGCTACAAAAGTGAGCTGAAGGCCAGCCTGAACTGCATAGTGAAACCCTGTTTCAGAAAGACGAAAAAGAAAGAAAGAAGAAAGAAAGATGAAAGAAAGAAAGAAAGAAAGAAAGAAAGAAAGAAAGAAAGAAAGAAAGAAAGGTGGCCAGTGGCAGCCTCCATTGACCAGTATGTGAATCCATAGGTAAGAAGTCCCTAAGAATAGGACACAATCACATGCACTTGTCATCCCAACATTCTGGGGCTGAGGCAGGAGGACGGCAAGTTCAAGCTCAGCCTGGGCAATGTACTGACTGAGCAAAACCCTGTCTCAAAAAATAAAAAAAATGGGTGAGGATGTAGCTCGGTGGGAAGGCCTGAGATTCGATCTGCAGTGCCTTTTGCCTGCAAAAGAGAAAAAGAGAGAGAGAGACAGAGAGAGAGAGGAAAAGAGAGAGGGAGAGAGGGAGAGAGAGACAGAGAGAGGGAGAGAGAGAGACAGAGAGACAGAGAGAGAGCATCCTTATGATTCTACTTGGCTGAAGCCTCACACTACTGCTTCTCATGATGAAGCTGAAGGTCTGGCTCCAGGGGCTTCTGGAGTTTTCCGACCGGGTCTGTTGGCCCTACCTGCCGGCACCCTTTGGAACATGACGAGGCCCCAAGTGCTTGCCGTCTGTTCCCCAGAGGACTCCAGGGTCCTTGTATTGTAATATGCTCTGGGGAAAAAAAATCACTTTAGAAAGCCAGCCTCTTGGGTCTCGAGTCCCATTTCTATGGCAACCAAGCAGTACATTTTACAAGTCTGATTTTGTTTTAGAATATGGCAGCTGCTAATTTTGGACAGCTCAAGTCCCTCCCCTTCTGTGTTGTTGAGATTATTTCCCTTTTGTGTTTCTTTTGGACTATATTTCTTCTACTCTTCTTGGACTTTACACTTAAAACTACATAGTGCATGTATACATATAGGGTGATAACAGATAGATGGCTAGATTAATAGACAGATAGATAGATAGATAGATAGATAGATAGATAGATAGATAGACAGACAATAGAGCATCATTATGCTATGTAGACAGAGGTCTTGGGGCAGAGAGAGAGAGAAAAAGAGAGAGAGAGAGAGAGAGAGAGAGAGACAGAGACAGAGACAGAGAGAGACAGAGAGACAGAGAGGGAGGGAGGGAGCCGGAGATGGAGACAGGGAGACAGAGGCAGAGGCAGAGACACAGACAGAGAAAGAGAGAGAGAGAGAAACAGAGAGATGGAGACCTTTCTTATATTTAGAGCTGTTTGTTTTAACAGTTTTTCTAGAGACAAAGAGCCAGATTATAGACCTAAATTAACTGGGTTGGAGTGGGGAAGTGAAACCGGCCAGAGGGACATGCAGTGGACTGTGGCCCAGCCCCTGGCCCTGCTATGAATCAGAATGAGCCATTTGCCCCCAAGGACAAGGCCGAGCTGAGAAGAGCATGAGCTGCACCCCAGTGAGTCACTCTCGGACCCGGGGGCAGAGTCACGGGAAAGTCTGCACCCTCACGCGGACGCTGGCAAGGGGCCTCTCCTGTCACCGCTGGAGCACCTCTGCCTGGTTGTCCCGGCTGCCTCACTGTTCCCTGCAGGCTGATCTGTACCCAGCGCCCCGTGGAAGGTGGAAGTGACCTTTGGGGTGGGCTCTGGTGCATCCAGCGGAAGACCACTCACTCCCACAGGTGGTCCCCGGAGCCCTCTGGGGACAGAGGCGCCCAGGATGGAGCTGCGGGAAGCCTTTCTTCCTCGTGCCAGTCTTGGTGCCCCCTGCCCACTGGCCCCTTAAGGCTCCTTAAAGGAACCAAAGCTGAATCAAAAGCAATGAGCTCTGTACGATCTGCCCAATTTTTCTGTAAGCATAAAGTTGCTCTCAAAATGAAAGCCTATGAACTGAAACAAGCCCAGGGTGTCCTTTGCATCGGTCACCTTTCACGTCCTCCGTAGCCACCCCTGGCCTGCAGGTGCTGCATGGAATGGCATACTTGTGGAGAGTTTCCGTCATGGCAGAAAGTTCTAGGACATCACATGATTTGGTGGATGAGTCCCTCCCCATTGCAGAGGGTGAATGTGAACTGTGGCCTCTTGTTCAGGGACTGCACCGTTCCTTCCTGCATGGATCAATGGACCATGCCAGGCACTCTTCAGAGAGCGAGGCTCCGGCTGGGGAAGTCTCACTTCCTGCCTGTGTAAATCTACTGTACTTACGCCTACTAGGGGCTGTCAGATACCAGCAGAACGTGGCTATGGAGAGAAAGATGGTGGCAGATGGAGAGACAGAAGGCTTGGTGCCAGGAAGCGGGCCTCGGAGGAGGAGCATCTGAGGATGCTCCCCGAGGGGTGGACAGTGAGCCCGTGGCCTGAAGGAAGGGGCAGAGGAAGTGATCTGGCGCATCCCCTGAGTGGACATCCCTGTGTGGAGTGGGCCAGGCCCTGGAGGTGGGTTAAGTAGGCAAGGGACACAGTGTGGTTTGGGGTTATCAGATCCTCCCCTCTGCTCAATGGAGAGTCAGGACAGGCCTAGAACAGGACAGGCTGAGGTGTCCCAGAGGGGCAGTGAGGTGGCTGCACTGTGTCCCAGGTGAGAGAAGGTGGTGGCACGGACCAGGGCGGCGGAGGGAGATGAGGGAGACGTGGCCGGACGTGGGAGACTTTGTGGGTGGGGATCAGGTGGTGGATTCAGTGAGGAGAGGAGAGAGAGAGAGATTGAGAGAGGGAGGGAGGGAGGGAGGGAGGCAAGGAGACAGGGAGGGAGGGACGGAGGGGAGGGGAGGGGGAGGAGGGGGAGGAGAGGGAGGGGGAGAGGAGGGGAGGAGAGGAGAGGAGAGAGCAGGCGCAGTGCGGAGCAGCTGTGGGCTGCGCCTCCGAAGCGCGAGCCTGCTGGTCTCCAGGACCCAAGGGTGTCCCCCCAACAGCGATTGGCTGAGCTCCTATCCATGCCCCGGCCTTGCCCGCTGCTTCCCCCAGCCTCATCTTGGCAAGGGGCAGGCTCCGCTCCCCCTTCTTTCCAGGCTTCTCTGACCGAACCCCCAAAGAGGAAACGTGCCTTCTCGCTGCTGCTCCTGCGCCTGCCCCTGAAGTCCTCGCTGAGCCGAGCACTGGGCGGAGAGCTGGTCGCTGGCCTCCGAGGCTTTCTTCGTCTCTTACTCACTCAGTGCACAGCCGGACACTGAGCTGCGGCGTTCTGGAAACGCTAACGGCGTGAAATACCAGCTCAGCCTGGATCTGTCTGCGGCGAGCCGGCTCCAGTGGCTGAGTAGAGCTCAGAGCAGGAGCGGCGTGGACCCAACCCGCCTGTTCCTGAATCCTGGCTCTGCCCCGCAGCCTCCCCTGGCTTGGCGCCATCCCCGTAACCTCTCTGAACTCATTCATTCATCTGTATAATGGAGCACCAGCCTCCAGCTGGCTGGGCCATCCGAGGATTAAAGAAAACGCATGCAAATCCCCAGAAGAGGTTCTGACGCTTACAAGTACTTAATAAATGGCTCTTAGAATTAGCTTCACTGTTAGCACACGACTAGACGCGCAATCAGAAAAACATGATGAGTTATGTAAGAAGTCCTTTGAAACTTTGAGCAGAGAGGTAGGAAGACAGGCTAGCAGGGACTCGGGCGGCGGGGTGACTAAGTCTGGGATCAGCATCTCGCCTCACACAGAGCTGAGGGCAAGGGCCCCATCGCCCCGGTTTCCGGTCTGTGCAGTGGGCCCCGGAGCAGCCCCTGGCAGGTGTGTCGCGAACTGAAAGGGGCTTCGCCCTGTTCTTAGCCCGGAGGAATTACTCAGTCGATGCCAGTGGTTATGGTTTCCATGGGAACCCAAGGAGCCAACGCAAGCTTCCGGAAGGAAAACATGAATCAGAGGGAACATGTTCGTATCAGAAATTAGAGATCAAAACAAAACAAAACAAAGCCCTTTCTTGGGCATGGAGGAAGCTAACCTAAGCTGCTCCACCGTGGCCCTGTCCAGTTTTGATGAACGTTTTCCGTGTTCCCAGAGCAGACCCACGGTCTCCTCAAGATGGGTCGCTCTGGAAGATGGCTTTCCAAGATTTATTCTGGTGGAAGCAGGGAGGGGACAGATGTGTGTGTGTGTGTGTGGGGGGGGGGATGGATTAGGGAACACAGAAGTGAATGCAGGGATGGAGCAGAACTCTTAAAATGCACCAGGATGCCTTCTCCTTCAACTCCCTGCCATCTTGATGGTTTCCTGACTCTAGCCCTAGAATTTCTGAGAGTGACACAGGCCTCGATGTCCCCGCTGAGCAGAGTGGCACAGCCAGCGTGTAGGTGAAGTTGAACCGCACTGGTGAGCCGTCCCGAACTTCCACTGCTGGCGCGGGGCTACCTGTGGGACTGGCCTTGTGGCCTGACTGACTTCACGCTCACGCAGGCCTGGAGCTGCCAGTACAGGTGGCCAGAGCAAGGACCTGGGGTGAGCCAGTCACTTCCTTCCGCTGGGATGTGCCCGCAGCTGCTCAGGGGCACTCTCAGGGCACCCCCTTTCCAATCCTCTTAGAGCTGCGGGCAGGGCAAGCCTGGCTCAAGCTGGATCAATGCCAGTCTCCTCGGTGCCGCAGGTCTCACTTAAGCGGGGACGGTCGAGTGCCAGGAGCTGCTGAGTCTGGCAACCCAGGAAACCGAGCCATGAACCCCAGATCCGTCAGCTTGAGAGCAAGCTGCCCAAGACTCAGCTGTCTCTAGGTCCTTGTGCTAAATGAGTCACGAGTGGATGGTATCTCCATCGAGGACAGTCACCAGAACCGCGTGCAGCAACGTGTGCCCACGTCCTGCTCAGTAACTCTTCATACACCAGCCAGCGCAGGTCATAAATAGGCTGACCGTGCGCTAACTACCATGCTGAGCACTGTACATTCATCAAGTCCTCCGACCTTCTCAACAGATGAGGTGGTCATTATTATTATTCCCATTTTACAGAGGGGAAAACTGAGCCGGAGGAGTTGAAATTACTTTCCCAGGGTGATGCCGTAAGTAGAAAAGCCAATAATGGTGCCTTGTTCTAGACTGTAGGCTTTTTATTAGTATTTTATGTGTCCAGGCTTCAGGGCACATCCTGTGAGCTCTCTGAATCCCACTGGAGATCCAGAAATAACCCCTCAGCTTGTCTGTTTCCCACCATGGGAAGCAGTAGTTGATCTCAGTCACTGGGCTCTGGATAGAGCTGTACACTTATTTATAGCGAGACATAACTAAATTTTGCCTGTCCAGCTGTCGCGGCCAGCTCTCTCTTTTTCTTCCTTTCTCCGTTCCCTCCGGAAAGATTCTCTCAGTAGCTTATTTGGAGTAAATGCCATCTGGAAAAAAAATTTAGGTAAGAAAAACAGCAATCAAGACATCAGTACAGGTTGCTGACGGGACCTTTGATCTGGCCTGAAATAAATATAGACCAAGCAAGCAGGAGCTCCCTTGCCAGGTTGACAACCAAATCAATGGAGATCAATTTCAGTCTTGGGGACCCCACAGCCCCTGGGTCAGGTGAGCAGTGGGTGTGAGGCTCATCATGCAAAGGGGGGCTGCGGACTCTCTGGAGATTTGCCAGTGTGCACCGTGTCCCAAAACTGGGGTGTGGGGGGAGAAAAGCTTAAGACTGAGAGCAGGCTGGGCTCCTGAGGAGGGTCTGACCTGAGACAGACTTGAGAGCGAACGCGGCCATTTGGGAAACAACAGCAATGGCGGCAGCTGCTTTCTTGTGGTCTCTGGTCTACCAGACACTGTGCAAAATGCCCACATGCGCGAGCTTCCTTAACCATGCTAGGGAACCTAGGGAGTGAAGTTGCTTCCATTTTAGATGGAAAAACAGAAGGTCGCAGGACTGGGGAGGGACGCCTTCTGCTGGGTTCTGGGTAGGACCAGGGCCATGTCAGGCCTGGATTTCAGCCGCTCTTCTTGGATATCTTCCCTCAGGGCAAAGTTCCAGGATTCCCAAGGTTACTGTCAGAGGAGGCGTTTGAATCCAGGCTCTGCGACACCAGCCCTTGGCCCCTGAGCCTCTCTTCTCTTCCTACATGATGACCACAGCTGAGACATTTGAGTGTCTCGGTGAAGATGTCGTAGCTTACTGTTTTGGTCCTTGAGCCTTGTTGCTTTAGAAATGGCGCAGTGAGGCCTGGTAGCTATCAGGTACCTGCTGTGCGCCCAGCCTCTGGGGGACTTGGAGGTCCAGAGGTGGCTATGTGGAACAGGGATTGTGGAAGGAGTAGGTGGGGCAGAGAGACCCCAGGGAAGCCAGGGGTTGCCAGGCGATGTGGATCCTGCGTCCGTTTAGGGTCCTGAGGCGAACGGCAGAAACTCCCACTGGATCAGCACACAAAAGGTAAAGGGTGTGGGAGGTGGGAAGGTGACAAGCACATTCATGGTCCCTCACCTGGCCCCTTGGTCGCACAAATAGATTTTGTTCATGTGGTGGCTGGGTGTCAGGGTGGCATTTGAACCGCTTTCAACGAGAATTAGAGGGAGCTGGAATGACCCTGGCAGTGTTGCTTCCTGAGCTGTCTGAGTGATCCCCGTGAAGCACCTGCCTACACTTTCTACCTTTGGCTGAGGTGTGGGTGCCTGGAGCCATGACCGCCATCTTGGGAGCCTGACACAGAGTCTGTGGAGCCTTGACACCCGCCCACCTGTGGGCCTACCCCAAGCCTGCAAAGCAGCTCTATGTACAGATTTCCCAACACGTCCAAGCCCATAGTCTTCCTGGTCCAATCCAGGCCGAGCCAGGCTCCTCAGTACCCCAGAGGTCTCTTTGAAAACTTCTCCAGGAAGATGGAGAGAGAAGAGGTATGGCCTGAAGGTGGAAGTGGAGAGAGGCGACAGGCTGCCTGCTAGCGCTGGAGGTGCTGTCTGAGGAGACAGGGACACGGTCACTAGAATGGAGACATGACAGGCGTGTGAGAATGTCCAATT
Organism: Capromys pilorides; assembly: GCA_004027915.1. Classification (NCBI taxonomy): domain Eukaryota; kingdom Metazoa; phylum Chordata; class Mammalia; order Rodentia; family Capromyidae; genus Capromys; species Capromys pilorides. Next base: position 11,305 of record PVKN010016253.1, read on the forward strand.
CCAGAACTCCCGAAACCAGGTGTCTAGCAGTTGTCTGGCTGAGGCCGGGTCTGGTTCACACTTGGTGCAGACTGGGGAGGGACGCCTTCCGCTGGGTTCTGGGTAGGACCAGGGCCATGTCAGGCCTGGATTTCAGCCGCTCTTCTTGGATATCTTCCCTCAGGGCAAAGTTCCAGACCCTGAATGTAGCCACCACAAGTAGAGGGGGCTTATGACGGGTCCGTGCCCAGGGCAGGGAAGCTCAGACCAGGAATCTGGGTGGGGGCCAGATTCTCTCTTTTGGGGTGCCCCGTGCCGGGAGACTTTCAGTCTATTGGAAATCCCAGTGGAGACCACGCTGTGCTCTAAGGCAGCCAGATGCAGCCCAGGCATCCCATCTGCAAGCGTTTGAGCATCCTGCAGCCATGGGGATTGGAGCCCTGACCTCTTCCTCCAGCTCTCTTCCTCTTTCCATCCCCCTCCTTCCTCCTGTGACATCTGAGAGGGGCTGGCAGCCTGGTTTGTCACAGTCACAATCTTTGAAAATCGCCTCCTCCCCGACCTCGTTCTCCCCCCACTCCCCCCGTCCCAGCCCCAGTGCCTCCCCACGCCTGCTTCTATTTGGCTCCGGATGCTGGCGGTTACAAATCGCTCATCCTGGCCTCACATTTCCCTGCGTCGTCCTCAGGCCTGCCCAGGTCCCATGGCAGCAGCTTGTGGCCCCTGCTTGGAGTGTGTGTATTGACCTCCACACACTCCCAAGTCAACCGATGGCGCTTGAATCCACTTAAAGGTGAAAGGACAAACAAGATGTGCCCTCAACTGTTGAGTCTCAGAGGTCTCCAAGGGGCAGGAAGCAAGGGGGCCCCTCCCACCCACGCACCTATACCACTGTCTCAGCACCCACTTGGGGCTCGCCTTGGGCCAGGCAATCTGGAATAAGCTCCCAGATACAGAACTGTGCAGAATTCAGTCCCGAGGACTATGACAGTGGCTGTGAAAGAAAACTGTAATGCTGCTGTCTGTTACGGGGACAGGACAGTGCCCTGCGATCTAATTTTTTTCAGTTGTTACAAGAGAGGGACGGTGAGCTGGGGCCCAACGCAGCGGCCCTCCACCTGCTCTATTGCCGGAGCACTTCCTCAGTGCCTAACCTGGTGGATTTTGGGAAAATGCTGATTGGTGAGTGTCTGCAGGGCCGGAGGACAGAGGCAAAGGCTCCAGGATTTGAGATACAGGTTCGAATCCCAGGTCTGCTCCCTACTGGCCCCATCCCTTAAGCGAGTTCAGGGTTCTCTGGACCTCAGTTCTGCCCAGTGACCTGCTGGGAGGACCGCTGGCGGAAGCAGTTGATGTCAAATTAGCGCCTTCTGTATGTTGTTAGTGTCAGGCAGCTCAGCCAGTCACCTGACCCTGGTGGGGGTTGTTAGCCTTTGAGATGGACAGCATTGAGGGACCAACAAGGCAGCAGGGATTTTATCTCAGGAAGAGAAGTTTCCAGCCCCTCTGTGTCCTCTGCTTTCTTGGACTACAACAGAAGTCACAATCCTTGAGCGTGGATCAGAGCAGGAGGACTACACCAACGCTTCGCAGCCCTGATTCCTGCCTGGCTTATCTGTCTCTGTCAGGAGTCAGTGGGCCCCCATGGGCCCAAACCGTGTCCAGCCTCCATGGTGGCCTAGTCCCCAAGCAGTTCCCGTGCACGGAGGGTACGTGTGGCTTGGGTAGGCGACTGCTGGAGTCTCAGTTGGCTGAGACGAAAAACAGGCCTGGAAACAGCCCTTTCTCACAGCAGTGTGGTTATAACGGAATCAGGCAACCCAGGCCCAGTGGGTGGCTCCGAGTACGTGCTCAACAAAGCTAGCTGTGCGAGCACCCTGGTTATTCCAGTTGTTCACCGTAATCTGACCCTGGTAGCTCACAGACTTCACTTCCAACCAGAAGTACTGTGGGCTGCCAAGAGATGCTTCCTGGATGGAATTTTCTGCAAAGCATCCGCATCCCAGGGGTCCCAGGTGCTGGCAAACTGTCACTAAGTGAAGTCTCAATGAGCTTGCCCCATCTGCTTCCCTCAATTCCAGGCATTTGCCTGCTTGTCTTCAAGCCCCTGAGTGGATTTCCATCGTTCTGTCCAGCACCTTTGTCTAAGTTTCAGGCTTTACTCAGAGTTCTCACCAGCTTGGGCAACCTGTCCTACCTCATAAAACCTGCTTCCAGGTCAGCGAGTACTTGCAGCAGTTCCACCTCGCCGTTGCCCTCTGAGAGAAACACTTGCAAATGGTCATAAAGAGCCACATAAAAGGCTGCACACTGCCACCCTGCTTGCAGCAGCAGCGAAGTGGAGAGAGCCTGGACACCCAGCGTCAGGGGGCGGAGGAAGCACATCACAGCAGGCCCGTGCCAGGAAAGAGCGGCCATCAGTTTAAGTAATGACAGCAATCTACAGAGGGATTTGCGGGACACATTGAAAAGTGGAAAAATTGTAGAATGATTGCATGCACGTAGAGACAAAATTAAAAAGCATGCCGTTGGACACTGTTTATATCTGTGCAGAGAAGTTCTCAAAGGAACGAAGCAAGAACTGTGGAGCTGTGTGAGATGGACCGCAGGGAGAAGAAAAGAAACCAAGAGGATCTTCACTGCCCGTTTCCTCTTTTTTCTTCTTTTTATGTATTTGGTATAAGGTCTCACTATGTAGCTCGGACTCATAGTGATCCTCCTGTTTTCAGCCTCCCCAGTGCTGGGATTACAGGCAGGCACCACCATGTCCAGACTTGGTGGCCCGCTCAGCGGGGGCCAGTGCTGCATGTGGGGCCGGGAATCAAACCCAGATCCCTGAGCTTGCCTAAGGAGGCGCTGAGTCTGCCGAGCTATCTTGCCAGCCCTTATTTCCTCTTGAAGTACTGGGAGTTGCCCAATAAGAATTCACTCTGCATTCTTACCCTAAATTGGAAAGTCAAACACACGGAGGAAAAAAAAAAAATGGGGCCAGGGAGATATTTCCATGGCACAAGTGCCTGCCTGGCAAGTGTAAGGTCATGAGTTTGAACCTGGGTCCTGCAAGATAAATAAATAAATAAATAAATAAATAAATAAATAAATAAACAAACAAACAAACACATGGAGGAGGTGAAAATGGCAATTCCAAAGAATATAATCTCAGTACAACGCTGTAAACATGAATCCATTACTCCCAACGCTTTGCAACTGGGGAAAGGAAATAAATGGCAGTGTATTTGCATACTGAAAAGCTATGCTCATAAGAATGAGCAGGGTGCCATGATGCACCATGACATAGATAATACTGAGTGACATCACTGAACGAAAGAAGGGCCATGTGCCGTGGTTCCATTTGCATCAGGAACAAAAACCAGGCAAATGGAACCCTGGCTGCCTGTGGCACCTGCCCACGGCACCTGCCCGCAGTGGGTGCCCCTGGTGGGTGCCTGTTGAGAGCTCTGCAGGATCTGAAGTTTTCAGATTCAAGAGTTCTTTCCCGATCGGTGTGCAGGTTACACCGGTTTGTTCAGCTTGTGAAAACTCCTTAGGCTGAGCTCCTAGGATTGGTGTGCTTTTCGGTATGCATGTTACACATCAGTAGATTTTTTTAAAAGTCAACATATTAAAAACTTCTTTTTATAGGACAGGAGGAAAAAGCCCTTTATCTTCCCAGAAGAAGACCCACACCATAAACCAGTCGCGACCATTTTCCGAGGCTTTCACACGAGTAAACAATCACTTATTTAACGAAAGGTGGAAACTGCAGCTTTCATCCGATTTTCAAAGGGAACCTTCACCCCCTGCAAGATTAAGAACAAATGCCCGCATGCTTTCTGTGGTGCTTGGAAAGGTGGGGTGGAGCGATTGCAAGAAGTAAGAACGAGGAATCAGCTTCCTGTTCTCTAGGCGTCGGGCTTGAGAAGTCCAGCAGCTCGTAGCTGTCCAAGCGGGGAGGTCAGGGCAAGCTCCAGCGGCCCCGCCCCCAAGTTCTCGGTCAAAGCTGCTTTCTCGCTTGCCTGGATTGCCAGGACGCTTACTTGTGGGTCCCGCACATCTGCAGTTTACTGTGCCTGAGTAGATGCAGAGTGATTTATAGTGAAAGAGAAGCGCAGGCTGGCGGGAAATGCTCCCAGAGAAATGGCTCCCTACTTGTTTGCAGTTTAGAGACGTGGCTTGAAATCCCCAGGCCCTTAGCTCCTGCTGGAAAATACCTGTGGGTTGTTTGTGGGGTAGATGTCCCCCAACATATGCAACCCTGTGAAGAGGGATAGACGTGCCGAGCCAGCGGTGTTTCCCCAGAAATCACACAACATTTGAAAAATGTTGCCTCGCCCTGGGACATGTGAAAGAGGGACGGAGTTGGGTGGACATGGGTACAGGACGTTTGGACAGGAAGTGACGGGGTTAGGAGACAGGGGCAAGGCAAGGGGCTGCTAAGGGCCTGGCAGCTTGAGGAGACGTTGTCCCCACAGTGACGTGACACCACCAGGTCACATGGTGCCTCCGTCTACCTGTCTTTATTTTCTTAGTTTTATGATACCGAGGATTAAATTCAGGGGCTTCATGCAGAATGACACCCACAGACCTTTTTAGAAATCGGGTGTTGGAGCAGTTGCCCAAGCTGGCCTCGAGAGTGCAGGCCTCCTGTCTCAGCTCCCTGCGGAGTGCCGGGGGCTCAGGTGGGCACTGCCACCTCTGGCATTAATTCACCGTCTTGCACCGTGAGGCTCTGTGGGTCGCCTGCTTCCCATCTTTCATTTCTTTCAGCCGTAGTGTACAGAGAAAGGAGGAAAAGAGAGGTGCATAGAGACCTGGGTTCGAACCTGTGCTCTGTCCTGCGCTAGTAAACTCTCTGATTCTTATACCCATATCTAGAAAATACTCACCCTAGAGGGTTCTTATGCAGAGGTAAGTGAGACATGGAGTGAGATTAAATAAGACCAAGTGCTGCTCTGGGACAGTTAGTTGACTTGCAATGTATAGTTATTACTTCTTTTATACTTCCTTTTAAGTCATGGATTCTGTGACTTAGCTGGTGACTGTGCCCCCAGGGTACACTGACTACACCCCAAGGTCGGGAGCTGCTGGTCGCCATGACTGGGCACAGCCTTCCGAACCAGCAATCACCCGGCTAAAACGCCAGGGCTGAGGAGTCAGGCTTTCGGCTGTGTACGCTGCCCTTTCCCAGCGCCTCTCTCCTGTTTTCCCACCTTCTCCCTAGGTTGTTAAGTCCTACTGGATGGCTGAGCTGGTGGTCACACCTCGGACAACATTAGAACCCAGCTGGGCCCAAATGCCGACTCTGCCACAAACCAGCAGTGGGTGGTGTCGTCGGCTGAGCTGCTCAGCCTGTGGGAGCTCTGTGGCCTCTGGTCTAGGAGTGGAGCCTGGCCACGATGCTGTGAGCATCCCTGGGGACCATGACTGTGTCCTTTACCATCCTGGACAGCCCAAGAAGACCGTGGCCTTCGTGGAGGTGGGGGCCTCGCCCTTCACGTCTTTGTCCTGTGTCTCTCCCTGTCCTTTCCTTTCCCTTTAGTTTCTCCCTCTTCTTTATTGGTTCTCTCTCTTTTTTTTTTCTCCTGCTCACCCTGGGGCAGGAACAGAAGGGGCCCAAGTGCTCTCTGCTGTGGTTACGCATGCATAATTTCAAAGCCTACTTCTGAGCACAACGTGACCTGCTTAAAGGGGGATGCTCTGCTTGTCTGGTTTCTTTCTCTTTCACTCCCTGGCTCTGCTTATTAAAGTTTGGTTCCTGTTGGAGGAAGGGGTGAACTTTGAAAGCTTCAGAATAAATGCTCCTCGGGGCCTTCTTATCACATCATGCACACCCCGGCCTCTCCAGCCCTGATGCTGAGGGCGGGGATCAGAAGCTCCAGGCAGGCGGCCGCCCCGCTCCTCCTCTGACCCCACTCTCAGGCCTCTCAGAGCCACGTGCAGCCCCTGCCCCGTGCATCTGGGCACCACCTGCCCACATCGTCTCCTGCACCCGGCTGCAGAGAGCCCAGCTCAACGTGAGCCCAGGGGAACCTCAGTGCTCTCGGATGCTTTCTTTGAAATAAGGGGTCTCGCTCAGCCAGGAGGGAGCAGCCTCCCCCAGGCACCCAGCTGAGCATATGACGTGTGACGTCCTTGTCATGTGGTCCTTCTGCCAAGCCATGCAGGTATCTTCTTCACCGTGCCTGGGATAAAGAGAGACAGAGGCTCACCATGACACTGCAACTCGCCAGAGCTCACAGAGCCAGGCTTCTAAGCCGTGGTTCCTGGATACCAGAGCTACCAGCCTGTCTCTGTGGCTTTTCCAGTTACAGCAATAAAAATCCCAAGTCTAGAGACTGCTCTCTCCCTGAAAGCTGGGCAGTTGGTAAACAGTAGGTGAGGAAGCAATGAGACCAACTCTGGTGTTGCTCGCTCTTTCTCTCTCTCTCTCTCTCTCTCTCTCTCTCTCTCTCTCTCTCTCTCTCTTTCCTTCTGGAACCAGGGATCAAACTCAAAACTTTGCACTTGCCAGAAAGACATTTATGCTGCTGAGCTATCTCCCCAGCCCTGCAAATTCTAATCATTGCTTACAAACAGTATTTTCTTTGTCCCTCCCTCCCTCCCTCCTTCCCTCCCTCCCTCCCTCTTCCCTTCCTTCCTTCCTTCCTTCCTTTCTTCCTTCCTTCCTTCCTTCCTTCCTTCCTTCCTTCCTTCCTTCCTTTCTTCCTTCCTTCC
>PVKN010016254.1:0-17995 GCA_004027915.1 Capromys pilorides
AGACAGGGTCTCACTATGAAGTTCACTGTGAACTCACTGAACTCATTGGGTAGCCCAAGCTGGTCTCAAACTCACAAATATCCTCCTGCCATAGCCTCCCAAGACCCGCATTACAGGTGTACGCTGCTGTGCCCAGCCAACTCACGTTTATTACCTCAACTTCTGGAGCTCAGGAATCTGCACAGGGCTCACATGGGTCTTCTGTTTCTAGGTTTCTCAGGAAGAGTTGTTCAGAGTTGCAGGCTCATCTGAAGGTTCAGCTGGAGAAGGGGCCACTTCCAAGCACATGTAACTATTGGTGGAATTCTAGTTCCTTGAAGGGCATTGGACTGAAGGGCTGTTTTAGCTGGCTGTTGGTGGAGATTGCCTTCATTTATTTGTAGCTTGGGCCTTTGCAACCTGGCAGCTTGATTCATCCAAGCAGGAAGGGAGGAAGTCTGAGAAAAAGAGAGAAGTCTCTACCTTAGAGAATCTCATCATGGACACGATATCCCATTATCTGTGGGGTGTGTGTGTGTGTGTGTGTGTGTGTGCATGCACTCACGCGTGCATTTGAGTCAAGGTCTGGCTGTGCAGTTCACGCTGACCTTGAGCTCATTTTGTAATCCAGGCTGGTCTTGAGCTCCCAAGGATACTCCTGCCTCAGCCTCCTGAGTGATGGGTGAGTGTCACCACACCTGACAATATCCCATTATCTCTGTCAGATTCCACAGATTAGAATATAACTGGAGTATTGGCACATGCCTAGAACCTCAGCACTCAGGGAGGCTGAGGCAGGAGGATCACAAGTTTAAGACTAGCCTTCACAACTTAGTGAACTCCCTGCCTCAAAACAAAAACTGAAAAAAGGCTGGGGATACAATTAAGAGCAAAGGCCTTGGATTAAACCTATAGTGTAATTAAAAAGAATGAGGAAAAAGAGAAAAAGAAGAAGCTACCTATGGATCATATCCACTCCCTCAGCCTATTTCCCGTTGGTGAGATTAGATACCCAACACCCACAAATTTAAAGAAAAGCTATAGTCTTGTCTCACAATTGCAGCCCATGGTCAGCTGCCTCCAAAGCAGACACAGGTGGCAAAGGAAAATGTGCTCGGCATGGTAGCCAGGAAGCAGAAAGAGAAGGGGGTGGTGGGAGGGGCTGTGCCCCCTTCCAGGCCACGCCCTCAGGGAATTAATCCCCCTGTGAGTATAATGCCTCCATATGTGCCCCTCATTTCTCAAAAGGCCCACCTTTAACATTCGAGAGCTGGGGAGTGCAATCTAGATCTAAACCGTAGCACCTATACTCAAGAGACAGGCATTCCACAGGATGTGACTATCAAGAGGCAGGACTCACTGGGGCCTTGCTAGAAGCTGCCTGCCATGGCCACTTCCAATGCAAAGCTCGAAGGACATAGAACTTCTGCTCGCTTTTTACTGTGAATAGATGGTATTTCAGTCAGTGATTTGTTAGCTTGAGTTATTAGCTTCTAAATATTTATTTATTTTGTTTGTTTGGTTTTTATTTTGTTTTCTTTTTTGATAAAAGGTCTCATTATGTGGTTCAGTCTGGTCTTGAACTCACCCTGTAGCCAAAGTAGGCTTTGAACTCATGGTTATCCTCCTGCCACAGCCTCCCAAATGTTGTGATTTCAAGCAGGTACCACCACGTCCTGCTAAATATTTAAATATCTAATAGGTGAGGCTCTACTGCTTTGGACATCCTGGCCCCATAAATATTAGGGTCAGGCCTCTTCCTGTGCCTGTGCCTGGCTGCCACCTCAACAGGGAGGACCTTGGAGACAGGGTTTGTCTGCTGTATTTTGCCTTCTCTACAGCCTGGCAGAATACATCATGTGGTAAAAGTGATGTGAAGAATTTGTGTGGTACAGTGGACCCCTGAAATTCCAGGGTTTGTATTCCTAGAGTACCTGCAAATTGCTAAAAATGAAAAATTTTAAATAGGGTTGGTAAAATGTCCATAAATGCCTAGTTTTATAGTTTGATCCCTAAATATGCTATGTCTCCTGCAGCCACGTAAGTTACTTTAATAAAATACTATAATAATAAAGCCTTAGAAGGCGCAGGCCATTTGGTGGCATCTTAGGGATCTTAGGGCTTTAAGAAGAATAAAATCAAGCGTGCTAGAGATAGCTGCACACTGTACACGCGGATCATTGGTGCGTCTGCCTGAGATGGGTTACAGGGCAGCAGCCAATGAGCAGCAAGGAGAGTTGAATAATGTGCTCAGATTGGCTGTTTGCAAACCTCTGACCAAAAAACAATTGCAGAGCATGTTTGTGGTTTCCCGAAATTGTGGGGCTTTCTGTGAACAATTATAAACTGGGTTTAAGGAAAAAAATCACAAACAACAGAGGCCAAGAACGCTAAACCAAGACATCGTAAACACATATCGTAACCCCTGCCCAGCCCCAGGGGTTGTCCCCATCCCGCAAGTGCCCCTCTGAGATAACTTGGGCAGATTTTGAAGCCTCCACAGTCAGACTGCCTCTTGAGCAAGAAGAGGGGGACTGGAAGGGAAGAAGAGCAAAAGCCACGCAGATGAAGCCAGGTCCTTCCAATGAAGGGCAAGTTCTGCCTCCAGTGTCCTGGGATTTTCAGGGTTTTTCCTATTTTTAATTTAATTATAAAAATAAACTGGGCATGGTGGTACACAACTATAATTCCAGCACTCTGGAAGCTGAGAGAAGAGGGTTCTCACAAATTCAAGGTCAAGGGGCTGGGAAGATAGCTCAATAGAATAAGCACTTGCCTGACAAGTGCAAGAGCCTGAGCTCAATCCCCAGTTTTGCAAAAAAAAATAAATAAATCAAGGTCAAGCTATGCTGCATAGTGAGACCTTGTCTCTAAACAAATAAATAGATTTCTAGCTTTTAAAAGGAAGGAAGGAAGTAAAAGAACCAGAGTTCTACCACTGGAAGCCTCTTTCGTGTACTGGTATACAACTTGTTTTGTGGTATTAGGAGTTGAACCCAGGACCTTTGCACTAAGCTACAGCCCAGCCCTTTTTATTTTTTATTTTGAGACAGAGTCTTACTGAGTTGCCACATATAGAGGGAATCGCTCAAGTCCTGAAGATTCCTTGAAAGTTACAAAACCACTACTGAGATAATGATTGTGCCCCAGCCTATTGCCCCACAAAGCTGTTCTGAGGGCAGGTCACTTTGGCCCTCTGTGGAGCGTATCCCCTCTAGCCATTACTCAAGCTGAGCTCTTTCCTCATCTTCCCTCATCTTCCAGTTAAAACTTTTGCCTATAAATTCGTACTGTGACTTTAGTTTTAATTTCCATTACACAAAGCAAGGACCATGCTAACTGGTAACACTTCCAGACTTACTTTATGCATATACAAATGAATACATAAACGTTATCTTTTCCATTTCCTTCATAATGGTAGCCCACTATTCCCATTCAATGTATTTTTCTGCATTTCACATAGATTATTATTATTCTGCATTCAATATAGATTCTACATTCGATTCTGCATTATTCTTCACTCAGTAACTCAGTATAGATTTTTATATTTGGGTGACGCACCCTCAGCCGTGGCTGAACTCTAGAATTATCTAACTTGGGCTAGGACTGCGCTTCCATGGTACAGCACTTGCACAACTTGTGCAGTACACTGGTTTCAATACACAGCACTTCAAGAAGAAACAAAGAAAGCCCTAAGTAGCTTTTAAAAACTCTGGGGACTTTTGGGTTAGCTCAGTGGTTTAAGTGCCTGCGTGGGCAATCTCAGTCAGGAGTGGGGAATGGTAGTTCAATCCCCACACCTAAGGCAGTCTGAGCCAGCCAAAAAAAAAAAAAAAAATCCTTCTCAACTTTGGGGCCAGGGAGACAGCTCAGTGGAATAGGTGCCTGCCTGGCAAGTGCAGGGTCCTGAGTTCAACCCCTGGTCCAGACAAAAACAAAAACAAAAAACAACTTTGGATGCCCAAGCTACTTTCCAGACCAAGTAAATTAGAATCTCAGGGACCAGACCCCAGGTATCAGGAGTTTTATCTTGTTTTCTTTGTTTATTTCTGTCTTTCTGAGACAGTTTCACTATGCAGTTCAGGCGGCCTTCAACTCACTTTGTAGCCTACACAGGCCTTGAGCTCGCAGCAATCCTCCTGCCTCAGCCTCCCAAATGCTAGAATTTACAGGCATGAGGTAGCAGGAGTTTTTAAAGATCCTCCGGGTGAAGCCAAGGTTGTACACCACCATCATAAATGAACTTCCTCAGAAAGAAAGTGGAAGGAGGAGGAATACTAATTCCATGATTGTTTATAGGAGAAAATTAGGACCAGTGGTCCTGGATTTCCACGGGGCTGATGGCATAAGACAGCCTCCACAGAAACTCCTCTGCTCCTTGTCTCCTCCCTTTTTGCCAAGAAGTCTTTCCTTAGTTTCACTTAACTGGGGGGAGAGGGAAGAAAGGGAAGAAAAAAAAAAAGAGAGAAAATGTGGAAACAAATGAAAGGAAGAAGGATTGAAGGGAAGGGGAGGGGAAAGGGAAAACAAGAAGCAAGATATATATCAAATACAGGCACAAATTCCCTATGGTGAATGAGATCATTATGTATATCTGAAATGTACCAATCAAATTAATTTAAAAATAAATAAATAAATACCACTTATTGTCTATAGCACAGTCCTCCAGCCAGTCTGGTTCTGGGTCTGTTGTGGTCTTTGGAGCTATTCCCCACCACTTTGTAAATCAAAAGCCCATTATAGATGTGCAAACTTTAATGTCTAGTAGAGTTTCCTTTGATTTTCTTTCTTTCTCTTTGTGGGAAAAAAGTTTGTTTCAATTTGTAATCTAATCCCTTTATTTCATTCAAATTTGTGTTCCTTTGACTTTATCATTTGAACTATTTATAATATCAATCTGGTTTCTTGCCAAGGAGTGAAATAAAATCTTTAATACATCTTAGGCTGGGGAGATAGCTCCATGGCACAAGTGCCTGCCTGACGAGTGCAAAGTTGTGAGTTCAAACCCTGGTTCCACCAAAAAAAAAAACTTAAAATAAATAAATAAATAACACAGCTTTGCTCCTGTATCTCTCAGGGTCATACTTTTACAGTTTTTTGAAATATATATCACTTATCCCAACATCCCAAGTACTAGAAATACAGCTGTTTGCCACCACATTCGGTTTTTTGTTTTTTTTTTTTTTTTGGTATTACCAAGGATCAAACCCAGGACCTTGTACTTGCCAGGCAAGCACTTATTCCACTGAGCTATCTCCCCAGCCCTAACCACACTCAGTTTGAAAAATATTTTTTTAACAAAGCTATACATTAGCTACCAAAACAAAAATGCAAACCTTCCAAATCATCCCTAAAAAGACAAAAACAATAACAAAACAGACAATGGACTAAGCAGTAATTGTCATATCAATTAGGTCAGAAAGTTAAAAGCTAATCTTTAAGGAATGTGTGACTTGTAATTCCAGTACTCTGGGAGGCTGGGGCAAGAGGATCAGAGATTTGAGCCTAGTTTGGACAATTTATTAAGATCCTATCTCAAAATTTAAAAAGGGGGGTAGATATATAGCTTAGTGAGAAGGCCTTGGATTCAATCTCCAGCACCAGCACCAGCACCAAAAAAGGTATATCTATATCTATATCTATATCTATATATATATATATTCTGAAAACTAAAACCTTTCTTTTCATTTTCATTATCTATGGGGTTTTTTTTGTTTGCTTTTGGAGATAAAGTCTTAAAATGTAGTTCAGGTTTGCTTTGAACTTGTGGCAAAACCTTCTGCCTCAGCCTTCTGAGTGCTGGGATTATGAGTGTACATCACCACCCCTAGCTAAGGAATATTTTCAAAATTAATTGGCTATAGTAAACAGGCTACAAAAAATTTCACAATAATAAGATATCATGCTTTAATAATGTTATAAAACTAGACTATAATTATAGAAACCCAAAAAAAGACCTCACTAGTTGAACATTTATTATTTATTTATTATCAGTTCAAAAGGAGGAGAAAAATAAATAAGAGCCAGAAGGCAGTGCGGAACACGTAAGTGAAGGGGATCAGGACATGCTCCCTTAAATTACAATCCTTTGGGTTAAGGATTACTTTAAGGTGAAGATAATTAGGAGACAGCCCAGAATACGGTAAGATCAACCCAAACATAAATTCCTTAACTTTAGCTATCTTTCAGAAAAGGCCCCCAAGCCTGTCATTAATGATTCCTATAATTTGGAACAAGTTTTCAAGACTGGACAAGAGCAGGAGCCTGCTGCCCCGTCAATGATGTCCCAGCTTAATTAAAGTCACCAGCTCTAAATTCCCCCCTAAAAGAAAGAGGGACCCAGGGAAAAGGCCACTACGCACGCATGCTTCTGCCTCTTCCTACGCATCAGCCTCTCCCTTCCCTTCCTGTCCATTCTCACAGAACCACCAAACCGATGAATCAGAGGCAAACTGGGGTCACAGCTCCTACTCTCCATTTCCTTGCTGGTTGGCTACACAATAACTTTTTCTTTTGCACAAAAGCCTGGAACAATAGCATAGGCTTCCATGTGCATGGAGCAGTGAATCCTTGTCTTGCTCAGTAACATTCCTGTGTAATTAAAAGTAGCACCTATAACACCCCCACCTTTTCTTACCTAGTACTGGAGATTGAACTCGGCTTACACTGAGCTACGTCCTCAGCATTTTTTTTTTATGAATTTAGGACAGGGTGCTCAGGGTCTCCATATGTAGATAGGACTTGTAGTGATTCTCCTGTTTTCAGCCTCCCAAGTGTTGGGATTATAGGCCCATGCCACCGTGTCCAGTCGCAATCGCCCTCTCAGCGTGCCCCACAGGGGACTGAACGGAGGCAGCTGCACTCTGCCTAAGCAGGCGCTTTAATCCTATGAGGTAACAGGCTGGCCCTTCCTCAGCCTTTTAAAAATGTTTTTCTATTTGGAGACAGATTGTTACCAAGTGGCTAATTTACCCAGGCTGCCTCAAATTTGTGATCCTCCTGCCTCATCTCCCAGAGTTCTGGGATTACAGACCTGTTCTACCATGTCTAGCTAAGGAAATTATTATTTTTTAAAACAAAACTATTCTAGAGGAAATAAATAATTAATGAGAAACTAATTAATTAGAAAACAAAATTAACATTAATAAAGAAATTTGAGTTGCCTTCAGAAGGACTAAGAACTAAGGAAGAAAGATATCAAAGGAAACAGAACAAAGGACATACATAATTTAAAACAAAGAACATAATATAAAGCATTTTTAGTGAAATACAGAGATCTCTAACCTTCCTCATAAAAAGAGATCTGTAGCTGGGCATGGTGGTACTTGCCTATAATTTGAGCACTCAAGGAGATCTCAAATTTAAGCCCAGGTTGGGCAATTAAAGACTTAGCATGACTCTACCTCAAAATAAAAACATAAAGAGGCCAGCAAGAGATGGCTCAGCGATCTAAAGCGCCTGCTTAGGAAAGCTTAGGCAACCGCAGGGACCATGCTCCATCCCCAGCACCACATGCTGCACCAGCCCCACCCCCAGGGCAGGCTGAGCCAGCCATAAAAGAAAAAGTTCTCAAAATAAAAACATAAAAAATACAAAGTGGCTGCGTATGTAGCTTTATGTGAAGACCTTGGGTTTAATCCCCCATACTGCACACACACACACACACACACACACACACACATACAAACACACACATTTACCATAATGAGGCATCACCTTATACCTGTCGGACTAATATAATGGAAAAAAAAAATGATGATGAAAAGACCCAAGTGTCAGTGAAGATGTGGAGAAAAAGAGCATTTATACATTGTTGATAGGTTGTATGTGAGTACCACATTTTAGAAAACAGTGTATGGAGTGCTCAGAAACCCAAAAGTAGAACTATGGGGTGATCCAACCTTCCTACATACATACGTACCCCAAGGAGCTGAAATCAGTCCCCAGAGAAGCCTGTACTCCCAGATGCACTGTAGCATTGTTCTAATAGCTACAGTATGGAAATAACGTAGATGTCTATCAGTGGACACTTTTTTTAAAAAATGGCATATACTCCAAGCATCGTGAGGCACACTTGTAATCCCCACACTCTGAGGCCCTGAGGCTGAAGGATCTCAATTCTGAACGCAACTTGGGCAATTTAGTGTCTTAATAGTAACCTTGCAAAATAAAAACTAAGAAAAGCAAGGATGTAGCTTAGTGTAAAAGCCCTGGGCTTAATGCCCAGTACTGGAAAAAAATTGGTATATATATATATATATATATATATATATATATATATATATATAGATGCAGAATGAAATACTGTACAGTCAGTAGTTTTTTGTTGTTGTTGTTTGTTTGTTTTGTTTTTTTCTTTTTAAACCTCGAACTTCAATCATTTGAAATAACATGAGCCTAGAAGACAAACTATTCAGGGTGAGCCAGACAGCCTCCAGAGTGAGTGTGCAGTGTCTCCGGTAGTCACAACACAGTGAGGCGCAAAGGGTGGCTCCCCCAGGGTGCTTTCAGGAGGGGGTGTCTGGTGTGAGGAAGGAGGGAGAGGCTAGTAGGTGGCTACAAAGTGGCCTTTGAGTAGGAGGAAGAAGTTCCGGTCTTCTGTGACACAGTAACGCAACTATTGTTCAAAATACACGTTTTGATATAGCTAAAAAGAAGTGTTGAAATGTTATCATGAAGGCCTGGAAACTGCCCGCTCTGACGCAGACCTGCCTGCCTCGTCCTGCCGCAGCGCTGGGCGTGTGTGCACCCCTACATCGCATCAAGGCTAAGTGTATATACTGAGTACCAATAAAAATGAAAGTATAAAAATACAATGAAAGGGAGGGCAATTTTTAAAATAGACTCTAATAAACAAGCACATGAAAAGAGGCTAAGCACCATTAGTCATCAGGGAAACGTCCATTAAATTACGTTAGGCTGCTTGTGGCAGGAGGAGGACAGCCAGGAGATGCGAGTCACCGTGCAGGAGGACGTTGGGCCCCAAACTGCCCTGCTGGCAGCAGAAGCAGGACTCTCCTGGCATGGACAGGGTCAAGTTCTCTAAGGAAAAGCAAGGGTGGAAAGTAATGAGCGTGAGGGGCACAGCCCGGGGACCCAACACTCAGGAGGCTGAAGCAGGAGGAGTCTGAGCACAGTCTGGCATCTTAGCGTCCTAACAGCACTCTGTGTCTAAATAAAAAGGCTGTGGGGCTGGGAATGTACTTTCCTCGAAGACCAAAGACCACCAAAAAAGAAGATCTGGCCGATTATGGTGTTGTGGTTTGTATTGCTTTGTTTTGTTGTGACTGGGTCTCGCTGGCCTTGAACTTACTAGGTAGCCCAGGCTGGCCTGGTACTTGGTGATCCTCCTGCCTCACTGTTCCAACTGCTGCAATTACAGGCGTGTGCCACCACACTGGCAGATTATGGCAGTTATGATGGAGGGCATGTATAAAAAACTATGCCAATTTCATATGACTTTTTCAGTACTAAGGATTGAACACTGCTGAGACAGGCTCTCGTTGTGGAGTCACGGCTTGCCTTGACCTCAGTAATCCTTTTACTGGGATTATCAGTGTGTGCTAATGATACAGGGAGAAAAAAACTGATCTGGAGTGGATGACCTCCAATAGGGAACCTCCAAATGATATAGGGAAAACCGATCCCCAACCTAAAAAGTACCTGGGACAAGTTTGTGTTCTCTAAAACTGAAGAATGAATTTTAGGAACAAACGGAGGTAATGAGCAGAACATATTTATTAAGGGAAAGAAAGCTCCTGTCTGAGAGAGAGACAGGGCAGGTGTCCTGAGAAGGTTTCCCTGGGAAGCTGTCTCTTCCAGGGACTTTTACAAAGGAAAACCATATGGTGAGGCAGGTCTAAAGTTGTGGAGAAGAAGTGGAAACTCGCTTAGGTGGGCATGAAGTGGGACAAAACTGTGGTCAACCAATGAGATTACAAGCATCATTGCTCAGGTAAAATAGATTAAATCCAGTCTCTTCCTTTTGAGGATTGGATTAGTGACTCAGTTGGGCTCTTTTGAGGTGATTGATACCTACTTAGAATATCAATCCCTGATGCCCATCCCTAGGGAAGTACATAGTTGCTTTTGTTTACTCTTGTCTTGAGATCTGACCCACAACAGAGGAGTGTCTGTCTCTAGTTGGAAAGTCACCTTGTCTTCCATGTTGTCCTTGAGGGCCTGGCCCTGCCTAATTGCCTATAATATTTCTATCTAATTTAACTACCTACAACACTACCACACCCAGTTTAATTTTTATTTTGTGACAAAATCTTATATTAGTCACTAAATTGCCCAGACTGGGCTTGAATTTGTGATCCGCCTTCTCAGCCTCCTGGAGTACTGGTCTTAAAAATGTGTGCCATATACTTAGATTTCTGGTATTAAAAAACAAAAAAGCAAAATGGCACAACCACCTTAGAGAACAGTTTAACAGTTTCTCAAAAGGTTAAACATAGAATTACTATTAGAACCAGGAATTCTACTGGTAGGTCCATAGCCCCAAAAAAGTTGAAAACTTGTTCACAAAAACTTGTAACTAAATGTTCATGGTAATATTGTTCATAAAACTCTGTCACAGTCCTCTCACTGCTGGAAGAAAATACTTGATACCCAAAATTAAGGAAAGAAAGGTGGTGTATTTAGCTCACAGTTAGTGCAAGCTTCAGTCCATACTCAGCTGGCTCCAAGATACTGTGGTACATGGCAGAGGGCAGCAGTTCATGGTGACAGAAAACAGCGAAGTGCAAAGGGTGGAGCCACAGCTATGGTGGCAGAGAAGCAGAGGGAGCAAGTCTCTTTCTCTTATATTGCACCCAGGTAATCTGCCCAGGATGGGTGTAGCACTCACACCCATAATCCCAGAAGCACTCACACCCATAATCCTAGCCTTGGATCATGAATTAGTCACAGCCTCTAGAAGTCTTCCCCGTGAGGTTTGTGGGGACACCTAACCCCACAACATACCCAAAAGTCTACCAACTGAAGAATAATAAAATGGTGGCACCCAATGGAATGCAATTTGGCATTAGAAAAGAATGAAATTTTATTGCTTGAGACAAGATCTTCCTATGTAGTCTCTAGTCCATGGCTGGCCTCAAACTCAGGGAGATCCCCTTCCCTCAGCCTCTGGAGTGCTGCGATCACACCTGTATACCACATCACCCAGCTAGGAATTAAGTACTGTTTCACACTACAACTCAGATGGACTTTGAAAGCATTGTGCAAACTAAAGGAGAGATCACAAAACACCAGAGTTGGATAATCCCATTTATATGAAATGTCCACAATAGGCAAATCTGTAGAGCCAGAAAGTAGATTAGTGGCTTAGTAGGCCGGAAAATTGGAAACTAGAGTGACTATTAATGGGCATGGGGTTTCTTTTAGAGACAATGAAATTATTCTAAAATTGATCATGGTAATGGTTGTACAATTTTGGAACTATACAAAAAGGCTTTTAGGGCCATGTTGTATGTTATGAGTCAGTGCTGAAAGAAGACCCGATGAATTTTGCTCAGAGGTCTCACTGAGATCTGTCTCTCTCAAAGTGAGCCCAGAACCCACTAAGCATCTCAGCTTTATTTTGGGCTAGTGAACATGATCATGTGAGGACCGTTTTCTCCATTGACTTCCACCTTTTCCCTATCACTAGGTTCACACAAATGCTAATTAAAAACATTTCAAGCAGGGGAGGAGACAACCATTAACATCCCAAGCAAAGGAGGAGATAACAAACAAGGAGCCATCAGGATAAGCTGTTAAGTGCCTCCTTGAAACCCAGCTTCCAGGAATTCCCAAGTAACAGACCACAACTGTCCCTGGGCTTTGTTTATTGCTCTCTGCTTCTTCAGATGCTAATTTCTTATCTCCACAGGGCTGGCTGGATAGCTCAGTGAATTAAAGCACCTGCTTAGGCAGACACAGGGAGTGAGGTTCAACCGGCATGCTGTCCCAGCCCCTTCCCCAGGCAAATGCTAATCCTAGCATTTAGGAGGCTGAAAACAGGAGGATCACTACAAATCCAATCTGTGTAGTGAGACCCTGTACTAAAAGACATGAAAAATAAAATTAAACAAAAAGCCTTATAATTGTACACCTTACATGAGTTAATTATATCATATGCAAATTGTATCTCAGGCTATTATATTTTTAAGCTATTAAAAAGCTATTTTTAAAAAAAAATCTATAGTGAATTAGTACTTTTAAAATAGGAGATTCCTCTATCCTTTTGTGTTCAGAGGAAAGGCTGACAAGGACCATCTTATCCTAACAATAATTTAAAATAATATGTACTGCCACCTTTCCTCAGTGTCACCCTTATTTTATGAAACCATAAATTGTTCATCTATTTGGTTTTGGCAGTACTATAACACATTAATATGATCTCTTAGTTATTGTGGATTGATCAGGCCTGCAATCTCAAGTGTATGACCAATGCTTACATAAAAGAGCCACATGGTATGATTTTAGGGCTCCAGGAGGATCAAAACCCTCTAACAGAATTAGAGATTCTCTGGGAGCTGAAACAAGATTTTCTTTGGGCAGCCCATATTTAGTTATCAAACAAAGGAGGGGACTATTGGAGAAAGGCCAGAATCTGAACGGACACTTTGAGGACCTTCAAGGACTTCTGAAAGTAACCCATTCTGTTAACTTAGGGGACTGATGCTATCTCCAGGGAAGCCTCCACGCAGGAGGGAGATGCAGCAGCTATGGTCATTGAGGTTGCAGTCGGGTGTCCTTAGCAATGGCCTTATCTTGTCCTTTGAGGCACCAAGGCTTCACCCATCATTCCAGGCCTCAGTAGGGGCCAGTGACTCACACAAGTTCTCACTGAGTCCACTGCCCACCTCCAGACCAGCAGCCCAGCCCTCAGACAGATTCATGAGTAAACATGAAATGACATTTGGTTAATATTAAGTCCTACTCAGAGCTGCTTCGTAGTGGTCTTCTTCAATGCTGGGTATTACTGAGCTGTATCCTCAGCTCAGTATTTGTTTCCTTTGAAGCAGGGTCTCAATAAGTCATTAAATGGCCTGGGGTAGGATTGAATTTGTCATCTTCCTGCCTTGGCCTCCCAGAGTGCTAGGGTTATAGGCCTGCAGCCTGAGGCCTAGCTGTAATCCCAAGTTTTATGAGCCCTAAGTTATGTAAACCCTAACTCTCCTGGTCTGTGAGACCTTCCTCATTCATGAGCATGCACCCTGTCACACTCTCCTGAATAAAAATGATCTCTTACAAAGTCAGATGTGTTCCTCTTAAGTGCTATTAAGATATAAGGTATTTTTTGAAGAATTGTTGGAAGTGGTTGTGTTTTTTTGCTTTTACTTTTGTTTTGCACACCAGAGAGTTACTGGAAGTGTCAGTGGTCTTACTTAAGCATTATTGGTCTGAACAAGCTGTATAAAGCATTTGAGTTTAGTAGGAATAAAACCCCTCATAACATGGGCCAGCACAGTTAATCTGTTCTTCTCAGGCTAAACTGCCATTATCTCTGCTCTTCATTTGCTCCAGCATAGACATTCAATAGAAATTTGCTGAACGAGTAGCAAATTCTGGCAGCAAGGAAAAATAGGACAACTTCTTTGTTAGTTATAATTTGATAAAATATATTAAAAATACAAGTACAAATATTTCTCACCTAGCCATTTCATTTCTGGAAATTCTCTTTACAGACAATGTGCATATGTGTAAAGGCTACCTGGTAAGAGTTTCTTTGCAGTATTGTTTGCAATCACAAGACAGCAGAATCCCGTCCATCGTCATCATTGGGTGATAGCTTAATTCAACTGTGCTATGTGCAATGGAACAAGATGCAGATATAAAGAAGAATAAGAAGTTTTTATGCTACAGAATATCCCCAAGGTATATTTGCTCTGTTCTAGCCACAAAGCTGCTTTGGTTCTCACTGAAGTTCTGTCCTCCTTCACATGCGGTGTTCCCTCTGCTTTGAATGTTCCCTTCATGGGCCTGGTATGGTGGCACACGCCTGTAATCTCAGCACTTAGGAGGCTGAGGCAGAAACACTGCAGGAAGTCTGAGGCCAGCTTCAGGTACATAGTGAAACTGCTCAAAAAGAAAGCACAGAGAGAGAGGGAAGGAGGGAGGGAGGAAGGGAGGGAAGAAGGGAGGGAGGGAAGAAGAGAGGGAGAGAGAAATGAAACTTATTAATATGCATTTTTCACACATATGGGAGAGACTCAGAATGAGTAGTTCTCAGAGAAGTGACTTTGAATTCTAGTATGTGTAGCATGAACAATTTAGAGATGAGAAAGGAAAAGGGTTTTGAATACCTTGAAGCAGAAACTTGTGAAAGTGACATAAGTGCCTCATGACGGCTGATTAATAAAGCTCGCTGGTGGAGATCTCTGTCACCATCTGCAAAACCACCATCCTCTAAATTTGTCCTTTAAATTTTCTGGTAGCAAAGAAGAAGCAGGATCGCTTTTTAAAAAACAAAACAAAACAAAAACCTCTGTCCTGATTTAATGTAGATAATATAATCAGAGCTGAGGGACTACTCCTCTTCAAACATCTGAACCTGGGAAACTCTCCAGGACCAATTCTCCATCTTTTGTCTAACCTAAGGCCTGCTACAGAGATGTAGAGACAAGACCTGCCAGATCCTCCTGCATGACCTACAGTAACCTTTCACCATCTGGAGCTCGCTGAAGGTTCACAGATAGGGACTGCATCTCATACATCCAATTAAAGCAGAGTGAATTATGGGAAAGGGCACGTTCAATGGATACAGCTGACAGGACTCAGCACCCCGTCAATCATGTGTCGGTCATGCTTGGGAAGACCCAACGGAAAGTGCCTGGTATTTTATATTCTTAAACTCAGCACCCTCAGGCACCTGACCCATTTTTATTTCTGCCCATGTGAGCCAGTTCGTGCTGAACACCCTGTTGCCTGATTAAACTTGGCTGCTTTTCCTTACCATCGCGTACCATGTCCAGTTCTTAGTTTATCCTGTGCAAAAAACAAAAGCCTACCACCCACAGTAACACATTTAGGCAAACAGGTAAAGGTAGAGAGCTTTCTTGCATCTCTACTTCAGCTCAATAGTCCTTCATTTATTGGAGCTACACTTTCAAGTATATTCTTGCATATGCACCTATGAAAAACAGCAACAACTCAGCAGCAGCAGCAACACACACACACACACACACACACACACACACGCACTCCCATTCCTGCACTCTATCTCCTTGCCCTGCTTTCTTCCATAGCTTTTACCACTTCTCATGTACTTATTTCCCACCAAAAAATGTGAGCTCTAGGAGGGGGAAAAGATGTCTTTTTTGTTCACCACAAAATTCCTAATTCCTAACAGTACTCAGGATATAGTGAATTCCCAGGAAATATTAACTGACTAAATGAATATATTAAGAGGGAAAAAAAAAACCAAGAAACTGGGCAATAGTTTTTAATATGCTTCTACTTTTGAAATTGAGGAATTAAGTACCCACATGTGTGTTTCTACGTGCATGAGATATCTTTAAAAGCTATCAGAAGAACAGGTCATGCCAGTTGCCTGCAGGGCTGTGTTGAGGAGACAGAGCGAAAAAGAGCACTTTCACTATGTTCTATTTCTAGATCATTAACTTTCCAAAATTATCTGTCTATTTAATTTTGTGAGGCAAGGTCTGTGACTGGCCTTGGACTCACTGTATAGTCCAGGCTGGCCTGGAGTCCTGGTGATCCTCCTGCTTCAGCCTCCCAAGTTCTGGGCTTTAGGTGTGCACCGCCACATTAGGCTAAAAGCCAAAAGCTTTTGCATTAAGAAATAGAAAATAAGCTCTTGTATCACATTGCTGCTGTTGTTGCTCTAAGATACGCTGTGGTGTGGATATACTTCAAGCTACTCCATTATTCCTTTTATAATAAACAATTGTTGCTTTTAAATTTCACTGTTATAAATGAGGCAATCTGGATGTTTCCTTTTCATATCTCATGGCAAACATGACACACTGAGGTCAGGGTTGTAAATCTTCACAGTAGAAATATAACTAACTTTCCGATGAAACAAGTTTCCTACATTTAAAATAAGCTGTATTTGGTGGCTGGCACTGAGGTTTTCTCAGAAAGCAGAGTCCTGGAAAAGGAACAATTTAATTATCTTCATTTAACATTTTCATAATTGTCATTCGTAAGTTCAACTACTCCCTCAGTCATTCATTCATGTACTAGGTTGGGCCATCTTATGGGGTAGGGGTAGGGGACAAAACGACACATTCTACTAAGATGTGAGACCGCTCAGTGCTTCTAATTTATACACTGGGAAAAGATCTGAGTTGGAAATGAGAACTCTGGCTGTCCTGAGGAGCTCCCCCTCTCTGGCCTCCATCATCCTGTCCACAGAATGCTGTCTCGTGTCCTTCCTCCCATTGCTGTGATGCTCAACGCCATACCCATTGGCTTGCAGCAGCTGCTAGGAGGCATCAGATCTGAAGGGTTGTAATTTCGTGGTGGTTCCCATAGGTAAATAGGGTACAGTGCATGGAGGGAAAAACAAACAGAAAAGCAACTATCTTCATTTCCAGAAGTGATGCCAACAGCCCATCCCTACTCTGACTGCTGGGCAAGCAGAGGCCTGATGACTGCGGGGAGAGGGGACAGAAACACCCAACACCAGATGTGTGACAATTTGTCTGCTGTGGCAAGAGTCAGAGATGTCCTCAGGGCAGAGCTCTTCCCCAGCCCAGCAGGGGCCCAAAGCATCCCAGGAGGTGAGGACAGGCTTCCTAGAATGCCCCACCCTGTTCTGCTGAACAGAACCCAGATGCCTTGCAAGAAGGGGCCATTTTGACACCACTTCCGCTCTTCCTGCTGGCAGATGTGGATGGAGGCCTCCTCCGGGCCTACTCTACAGATCTGCAATTAGATCCTGGCTAGTAGAAACTGTGAGGGCCCACCCATTCAATTTATGTATTTATTTTATTATTTTATTTTTATTTTTTATTTTAGGGAAGAGTCTATAGGGTGTTCAGGGTCTCACTACTAGATCGGACTCATAGTGATCCACCTGTTTACAGCCTCCCAAGACCTGGGATTGCAGGCATGCGCTACCACTCTCAGTCTCAGTGGCCATCTCAGTGCACCCTGGGGGCAGGCCGGCACAGCAGATCCTGGGATGGAACTCCTGGCCCCTGTGCCTGCTTGCAGGTGCTTTAGTCTGCTGAGCTATTTGGCCAGCTCAATTTATGTATTTAATAAGAAGAATGTTCTTGCTTATTCAGTTTTCATCAGCAGTTATGACTCCATTCATTCATTCATTCATTCACGCGATTTCTTTCTTTGGATTCTCAGGCATGTTTTGGCAGTACAAGAACTCTGTAACATTAACAAATTCAATAAAAAGTTAATACTAAAAGAAAATAATTTGTGAAATTCTGAGTCTGCAAATTGTGTGACAGACCTGCTCAGCAGAATTTTGCCCACTTTCAGCTTCTTCAGTTCTAAAATACTTAAGCAAATTGCCTTTCTAAATACCTTTCCTTTTTGGGCATTTTTCTTTTCTTAAGTTATAATCTCATATTGTCTAAGTTGATCCTAACTCTACCTGTCTTCATTCCCAGAGATCCAAGATTTTACAAAATAAAATTGTTTTTCTTTTTCTCAAACATTCAAAATTACCAAGGTTCCAAAGCAAAATATAAAATATAATAAATAAATATAAAAATTTAAAATCAAATTACTTAAAGCTGAATGACTTTCTTAGAAAAACTAATAAAACCTAAGACAAACATAACACTAAGAATATAAATATTTAAAGTCGTTTGGGGAAAGGGGGGTTAGTTTTGGTTTGAAGATTTTCTTGTTTTGTTGTGCTTTGTTTTGCCTTCCCATGTTGCTCAAACTGCCTGTGAACTCATCTTTTTTGTTGTTGTTTTTTTGTTTTTGTTCTTCTTGTAGATGATTTTTTTTTTTTTTTTTTGCAGGACCGGGGATTGAACTCAGGCCCTTGCACTTGCCAAGCAAGCGCTTATTCTACTGAGCTATTTCCCCA
>PVKN010016255.1:0-17995 GCA_004027915.1 Capromys pilorides
GAGACTTGGGGAGCATATTCCAAGGTTGGGGTCTTGGGAGGGGTCGGGGCACCTCCTCCACATTTGTTCACTAGGTGCTGCAAATGTCAGGCCAAAGCGGCTGCGCAGTCCGAGGCGCAAGTCCTGTCCGGGACCCCGCAGCACCTTCGCGTCTGCCGGGCCTGACGGGAGCCTTCTTGCCTTGGCCTTTAGGATGCGACAGGCCAGAAGATCGAGCAGCTGAAGCAGGAGTACAAGGAAATAAGGGTGATCATTGACTCCTCCGAGGCCAACGCTATGCACAAGATAAAGGAAGAGGAGAGGAGGGTCAGCGCCAAGTTCGACAGCATTTACCAGATTCTGCTCAAGAAGAGGAGCGAGATCCAGACCCTGAAGGACGAGCTCGAGCTCAACCTGGCCAAGGGGGACAAGTTTGAGTTTCTGGAGGTGGGTGCCGAGGAGAGCTGCTGGGTGTCCTGTGGTCCTTCCAGAGTCGGGGCTAGAGGAGCTCACTGGAAGCCTCCCTGATGAGCCGGATGTGGTGGTGCTCACCTGTAATCCCAGCACGTGGGAGGCTGAGGCAGGAGGATGGCTGCAAGTTCAAAGCCATCTTGGGCTCCTTAGTGAGTTCAAGGTCAGCCTGAATGACATTGCAAGACACACACTATGTTAATTTCCTATGCTGTATGACAACAGCTGGTCCTGGATTTAGGAGCTGTGGAGGACGGAGGTTTGTTCTGCCTCCCAGGATTTGGACACAGGTCCTTGGGCTGTGTGCCTGGGGTCTCATGAGGCTTCGGCCTGGGTCTTGGAGCTCAGGCCTGGCCTCCAAGCTCACCTGGATTTGTCGATGGAACTCACTTCCCTAGGGTTGTAGGATCCAGGTCCCCATTTTTTAGCTGGCTGTCGGCTGAGGTCTTCTGTCATTGTCAAGCCTCGGGGGAGAATGTGTTTCCATCTCTCTTTGGAAGAAGTTTTACTTGATTGAGTCTGGCTCCTCCAGGGAAAATCACCCTGTTGGCTCCCTCAAAATCAGCTGCTGTCGAGTCGTGGTTCTGTCAACAGTGCCCCTTCCCCTTTGCTGCACATGAGATGTAAGGTCATTATGGGGACGCTGACCTAGCCACTGATATGCCATGTCCTCAGCAGGAGGGAGGGATTGTGTGGGATGTGTCCAGGGGAGGGGCAGAACTGCGGCCATCCTAGCCTGTCATTGACCACAGGCCTCCACTCCTCCCCTGGGCCTCCTCTACCTGCCCCGGAAGAGCCCTTTCTGAAGCGTTGGAGCTCTGCTCTTCCTGTCCTTCTCCCTGTGATCTCCTTGGTGCCCAGGCCTCGCCGTAGCCTGCGGCCTCCTCTCTTGCCAGCACCTACAGGGTCCACCCCATACCCCAACAGCAGTGGGGCTGTCATCACATCCGGGTCAGTGGCCTGAGGTGGTGGCAGGGACCCTACCCTCAACTATCCCGTGGATCCTGTCTGTTCCTAGGGCCAGGTCTTATCTTCTTAGGGTCCCACTATTGTGCCCCTTACTATTCAAGAATATGTCACACTGCCATAGCTGTGACACTAGATGACACTGCTGATGGGCCAGCTTTTGTGTCCCAGCCCAAAGCCCATCATCTGTGGCTCCCTCCTTTTGATTATCCCATGCGGAGCCTGCCATGTGGGGGTCTGCCGCCACCCCAGAAGCCCAGTCTCCTTGCTCTGGGAGTGCATGATGGGTACAACCCTCTCCCCTCTCTGCACGCTGCTGCGCATGCCTGGGCCAAGCTGGCTGAGAAGGGAGTGAGTCCAGGTCTCTTGCACAGGACCAGACCCAAGTAGGCTCAAAGCTGGGGCCTTTAGTGCGACCCTTCTGTCTTGTGGGACATGCCCAGGCCCTGTCCCTGGGATTAGGGATGCTCCTCTAGGGAGACAAGCAAGGACCCTGTGTTCCTGTGCTTCCCTTGCCCCCGATGCAGGCAAGTGAGGGGCCCTGTGTCCCAGCTGCTTCTGTGCCACTCGTTGGCAGAGTTGTTGCAAGGATGCGTTAAGCTCTAGGGGACTTGAGGCCCCGAAACCTGAGCTGGCTCCTTGATCTCCACTGCCATGGGCACCTGTAGCTGCATGAACTGGGGAGGACGGAGCCAGGCCCTGGCTCCCCAGAGCCCCCTGCCTTAACCCTCTGCTTGTTCCAGAAAGCAGCAAAACTGCAAGGAATCTGCACAAAGTCTGTGTACGTCCCCAAGGTGGAGCTGGATTACGAGCTGTTAAAGGGCGTGTGGCAGGGCACCGTGGACCTCAAGAACGAGCTGCAGCGGGCCGTGAAGAAGGTGCAGGACAAGAAGCCTGAGGAGGCCCCCAGCTCAGGTGACAGCAGCAGCTCCCTGCTTCCCTGGCAGAGCCTCAAACAAGGGTCTTCCAAGCACCCTGTGGGTACGGGGTGTGGGGTCCAGATCCCTGGGACCAACGTCCTCACACCTGGCACCCTAGCTGTCCTTTCTGGAAGTTTCCTGTGATCTCCATGCTATGATGGGGTCTGGACATCCAGCCTGGATGGGTTTTGAGTACACTCTGGCTTGGGCATGTGTTTGGGGGTCCAAGAAGCCTGGAAGTCTTCCTGACACCCCCTCTCCTTCCTTATTCTGAACCATCATCAACTCCAATTTTTTTTGAGGGGAGGGGTTTGCTGGGAATCAAACTTACAACCCTTGGCTTGCCAGACAGGCGCTATGCCACTGAGCTGCATCCCTGGCCCAGCTCTTCCTGAAGTTCTTCTGACTCTGCCCACTGGTCTCGGGCAGCCATCACCAGCCTGTTGTCCATGGCCATTAGCCCTGTGCCCTGTGATGATGGTGGCCTCTAAGTGGTTCCTCTGCATCCAGTTCCTCAGCCCATCGGAGTCTGTCAAAATCCGGACCTTTCTCCTTTCTTTCCTCCTCCCCTCAGGGGCTTGACGTTGCTCTTAGATTATAGACCAGACCCTTGAGCAGGCCTGCAAGCCAGGGCAGGTTCTGTCCATCTCTCCAATCTCCAGGCCTCCCGTCCCTCTCTCTCTGCAGTCTGTCCCTCAGATATGCTGGTCTTTCTGCCATGGGACCTCCATACATGACCTCTCCCAGTGCCCACAGGGCTGGACTGAGCTCCCCCATCTCCGCAGTATCTAACGCCTCGATCACCCCCAGCTACGTGATAGTCAGAGCAGAGGTCACGTAGCACCGGTCCTGCTAGTACCTTGTTTCTGTCCCTGGCAATGACCAGAGGGGAGGTGGGGGCATGGCCGCGTGTGTCCCCGTTCTCTTGCCCAAGGTGGCCTTGCTGGCTCCTGGCAGGCTGCTGCAGAGCTGCAGACACTGAGCTCTTCCTCCCTGCCGCAGGTAACTCTGGAAACCATGTTGCAGACCCAGGCCAGAAAGGCCAACACTCTGGGAAGAAGCCCACACCACGTAAGCTCCCTTCTCATCCCCGTGGCATCGGCGTGGCTGCCCAGTGCTTTGGCTGGGACACTCTGGGGTCCTTGTTCCTTCGAGATGGGCACAGCCTATGCAGGTCACTGTAGGGGCCACAGACCTTAGGGTGGGAGCTGAGCAGGGCTGCCTGGGTGCAGTAGCTGGGTGGTTGTTGGGCTTTGGGCTGGGAATCACTTCTGTACTTTCTGAGTTTCACAGCTCTTCCTTCCTTCTTTTTTTTTTTTTTTTTGTCTTTTTGAGACAGGGTCTCACTATGCAGCCCAGGCTGGCCTTGAGCTCACTTTTGCAGCCCAGGCTGGTCTTGAACTCACACCAATCCTCCTGCCTCAGCCTCCCAAGTGCTGGGATTTCAGGCGTGCACCACCACGCCAGGCTCTTTCTTTTTCTTTTCTCTTCCTTCCTTCCTTCCTTTTTTTCTTTCTTTTCTTTCCCTCCTCCTCCTCCTCCTCCTGCTGCTCCTCCTCCTCCTTCCCTTTCCCCTTCCCCTTCTTCTTTTCTTTCTTTTTTTATGGTACTAGGGATCATACTCAGGACCGTGCGCTTGCCAGGAAGGCACTTATGTTGCTGAGCTATATCCCTAGCCTCCTCAGCCTTTTCTAGGATATCCGTTCCCTTCTGCCACTGAGATGTTTCAGAAAAATTTATTTCCCTTCACCCACCACCACCACCGTGGAGTTTTAATGCCTCACCTGCCCAGTATGTTGGCTTATTTCTGGGCTTTGCTACATACAAAGAGTGGGTTTATGTACGCCCTTGTAAACGTCAGCTTTTATCCTTTTGGGATGACGTTACCCAGATGCTTATGGGTTTCTGGGTAACACGGATGCCGCTGATTTGGGGCCCGGGGAGCCGTTTCTTTCTCAGGGGCGTACACTCTGGATATTGTTTACTATATCACTCTGGATATGGTAATTGACAAGAATCTTTTTCCTCCCTAGTTTTGGTTAGCTTTTGTCCTCCTTTGTAGAGATGCAGCTTATGGGCAGATCCATTGTGACATACAGCTTACAGTGCCAGAGCCTCCTTTTCTGGAAAATTCCTTCCCACTCCTCGGGAGTCAGCACCTCAGGCTGCACTCATTCCTGGTGATTCCTTCTGCCCTTGGAGCCTTTTTCAGAGCCTTTTCCAAGTTCAGAGCCTTTTCCCTCCCGCTGTATGAGTCAGATGTGCACCAGTGAACATCATTACCTTCCTCTGACGCTATGGGAGTGGTGTGCTTTTAAGTATTGAGTCTTGGGGCTGGGGAGAGAGCTCTGTGACACAAGTGCCTGCCTGGCAAGTGGAAGGTCGTCAGTTCAAACCCCGGTCCCACAAAAATAAATAAATAAACAAACAAACTATTGAATCTTGGGCCGGCCAGATAGCTCAGTGGATGAAAGTGCCTGCTTAGGCAGATGCAGGGACCGGGTTCGATCCCGATCCCCTGCTTGCCATGCTAGCCTCGCTCCTGGGTTGTGCTGAGACTGAGACTGAGACTGTGCGTGGTAGAGCGTACCCGTAAACCCAGCACTTGAGAGGCTGAAAACAGGAGGGTCACTATGAGTCCAATCTGTGTAGTAAGACCCAATAGACCCTATACTATTTTTATTTATTTATTTATTTATCTATCTATCTATTTATTTGTTTTTGCGGTATCGGGGATTGAACTCAGGCCCTTGCACTTGCCAGGCAAGCACTTATTCTACTGCATTATCTCCCAGCCCAGAACCTATACTAAGTATATTAAAAATAATTATAAAATAAAATATCTGAATCTTGAAAACTTTTCTTTTTCAGAAGACAAGAAGACCAAGAAACCCTGTAAGTTCACATTTTTTGTTTCTTCTTGCTCTGGAGACTTATCTAAGCCTAGAACTGGAAGTTGGCTGCAAGCCAGGCCTGGACACACGCTTGGAATCCTAGGGCTCAGGGAGGCTGAGGCCCGAGGCTCAAAAGTTGGAGCCCAGGCCCTGAGAGCTTGGCAAGTTAGTGAGACCCTGTCTCAAAATAAAAAGTAAGAAAGCACTGGGGATATAGCTCCGCGTAAAGGTTCTAGATCC
This sequence comes from Capromys pilorides, assembly GCA_004027915.1. Lineage (NCBI taxonomy): Eukaryota > Metazoa > Chordata > Mammalia > Rodentia > Capromyidae > Capromys > Capromys pilorides. The sequence continues at coordinate 5,471 of PVKN010016255.1, forward strand.
AGTCCCCAGTACTCGGAACAGAACCATAACAAAGTGGCAGCAGCTGTTAACCTCTTCCTGTGGTCTAGGGAGGGCGGAGTCTCGACTGTGTTCCTTCTTCGAGGCCAGGAGGGCTGAGATGTGGCTTAGTGGTAGAGCATGTGTGTGGCGAGGGCGAGACCCTGGCTCTGATCTCCACTACCACTAAATAAATAAATACAGCTGGTGTGGTGTTGCCTGCCTTTAATCCAGCACTCAGGAGGCTGAGGCAGGAGCATTGTCATGAGTTCAAGACCAGCCTGAGCTATACAGCGAGTCCAAAGCCACCTTAAACTGCGTAGTGAGACCCTGTCTCCAAAATGGAATGAATGAAAGCAAGAAAGATAGATGTGAGTGTAAGCCAGACGAGGTCCCAGCAGTCAGGAAGTGGAGGCAGGAAGACTACTAGAAGCTCAAGGCCAGGCTGGGCTACGTACACATAGCAAGGTCCTGCCTCAAAGATACAAATGGAATATATGATAGTACCCTGGGTGCATCTGCCCGGCCCTGGCTCTTCAGGTGTGTGTTTACGGAGTGGCTCCTGACAGTCCTCTTGGGGAGAAGAGACCGCTGTGTCCCTTCTGGCCCCACCCCCAACTCATCTCTCACTTCCTCGCCCCCAGCTACTGCCCCGACCCCAGTTATATCATCCAAGATGCCCACCTTTGGAGCCCCTGGACAGATGGCTGGCTTGGATGGTGAGTTACTGCGGCCCAACGCGAGCGGGGTCTCCACTGGGTCTGTCCACCAACCCAAGTCTTTTTCCTCTCCCAGTGCCAGCCAAAGCCGAGGACCTGCAGACTCTCAAGGCCAAGGTGCTCGAGAAGTTCTTAGCCAAGTCCAGACCTGAGCTCCTAGACTGTGAGTAGCTTGGAGGTGTGGGTAGAAGGAAGGGTGGGTGGATGGGCCAATGAAACAGAAAAATAAAGCTGGGCGCAGTGGTGCCTGCCTGTAGCCCAGCCCTTGGGAAGCTGAAGCAGGGTCTTTTCAAATTCGAGGCCAGCCAGCCCCTGCTACAGTGAGTTCAAGGCCAGCCTGAACAGCATAGCTGGACCCTGTCTTTTTTTTTTTTCTTAAACCTCATTTATTTGTGTTATGGCTGGCTCTGCCTGCCCTGGAGGTGGGGCCGACACAGCATGTGGTGGCTGGGATCCAGCCGTGGTCCCTGCGGTGGCCTGAAGTTTCTTAGGCACGCGCTTTAGACTGCTGAGCCATCTCCCCAGCCCTGGACCCTGTCTTACCTGCCCTCCACCCCAATAAATAAATAGTGCAGGAGGTGCTGGGTCCCAAACCGTGCCCCTAACCCCGGGGGCCGTGTCTCCTCAGATGCCGTGAAAGTCATCCTGGACTACAACACGGCCCACTACAAGGTGTCTCTGGCCGACAACTACACGTCTGCCTCTGTGGCCGGGGCCCCACAGCACTACTGGCCGCACCCACAGCGCTTCACGCACTGCTCGCAGGTGCTGGGCCTGCACTCATACCGGAAGGGCACCCACTACTGGGAGGTGGAGCTGCAGAAAGGCAGCTTCTGCGGGGTGGGCGTGTGCTACAGCGGCATGGAGCGCCAGGGCCCCGAGAGCCGCCTGGGCCGCAACGCCGCGTCCTGGTGCGTGGAGTGGTTCAACAACAAGATCTCCGTGTGGCACAACAGCGTGGAGAAGACGCTGCCCTCCACCAAGGCCACGCGGGTGGGCGTGCTCCTCAGCTGCGACCACGGCTTCCTCATTTTCTTCGCCGTCTCCACCGACAAGGTCCACCTGATGTACAAGTTCAAGGGGCTGGACTTCAGCGACGCCCTGCACCCGGCCTTGTGGATGTTCTCCGCGGGGGCCAAGCTCTCCATCTGCCCGCTTAAGTAGAAGGCTACAGACCCGCGGGTGACCCCCGAGGGGTGTCTGAGACCCGCAAGAAGGGGACAGGTGGGACTCTCCTTGAAGACTCTCCCCTGGGGGGGGCGGGGAGGGGCAAGAGGAGGCCGGGATGGTGAGGAGGAGGGGCCCAGCCAGGGGGGAGGGCCCGGAGCAGCGCTCCTCCCGGGCACCCCCCAGTGGGGGCTTCTCCCCTCCTCCTTGCTAGCTTGGGGAATATCTAGGGTTGCCGAGCAGCAGGGCAGAGTCTGAGGGAGTAGAGTCACCAGTGTCCTTTTCGTCTTGTAGAAAGAATGTCGACGTCCAGGTCAGGCTCTTGCTCAGGCTACAGGGGACGGCCCCTCAGCTCTCGGGGGCACCCTGCTGACCTTGCTGTTTGACTGCTCTAGATGTTTAAGAAGTTCCAGAGTCTGCTAGGTGTGGTGGTGGTTGTGGACTCAGGAGGAGGCTGAGGCAGGTGGATCACTGAATTCAAGGCCAGTCTATGTGAGATCAAGGCCAGCCTTCGCTGCTGCTATGTAGCAAGACCCTGTCTTCAAACAAAAAATGACAAAATTTCCTTTATTTATTTATTTTTTTTTTTTTTTGAGAAGTGTCTCATTATGTACTTTAGGCGAGGCCTAAACTCAGGGTGATCCTCCAGCCTCACATATACTTTATCTTTTTTTGATGCTGGGGTTTGAACCCAGAGCCGCACGAGCAGCCTGGGTTGTAGCATACTCAGGCCCGTGTCCCACCCCACCCCCCATCTTCAGGGAGGGGCTTCATCATGTGGTTCTTTGTGCTTGAGGGGAGCTGTGGATAGCAAGTGTCCATGTGGACCACAGTTTGCCCATGAAGCATGTCCTTTCTGCCCCTCCGCTGGCACATAGCTCTTCTTTCCTGAGCTGTTGCCACGCTGATGATTCAGAAAATGTTCCAGTGAACCTTGGTGATTACAGCTTATGGTTTGAATTGGGCCGTGTGGCATTTCTGGCGGTGTCCAGGCCACCCCGGCCCAGTTGGGATGGAACCTCCTTCCTCTTCCAAGTGTCGCAGAGGCATCTTGCCAGAGAAACTCCCCTGCCACACTGACCCTTGGCCAGGGCATGGGGGCCAGAGTGTCTTTCCTTGGTCCCTGTCCTCTGTATTGGCACCCCCTCCCTGGGGGGTGTTCCTGTATGCCACTGTGGCTGACACAGTGAAGCAGCCAAACCATGTCTGTCATCCCAGGTGTGATGTCACAGAGTCAGACCACGTGTGCCTACTGCTGACACCATACTAGGTCACTTGCGTGGGTTGCTGTGTGTGACCCTCAAGACCTCATAGCTGGCCCAGTGGGTGACACCAATATTCCAGCGTGAGGCCTACTGCTGGCCTTAGCTCCTTCCGCTTGAGCTGCTTCTGGATGTCACATAGGTCAGGCTAGCAATCACAAAGATTTTTTAAGAATCAGGGAAAGAACGAGCTACAGAGAGCCAGACAAATGGCTGGTTTTCCTTGTGTTATTTGATGCAGTAAAAGTCTACTAGGTAGGAGCGAATAGGTTGGTAGAGTTTCCCCCCTACACCTATATCCTCATGTCAGGATGTTAAGTTCCCACTTCAAAAGTGTGAAGAACTTCACCTCTTGTGATATGAATTCAGCTCTGAGCTTTCCTCAGAGCGGATCCTTGCTCTGTCAGGAATCTTGGGTGTGAAAAATGCTCACCAATAGGAATTTAAGGACCCCAGCTTTTTCATGGGGATACTGAGAATGCAGGCCATGTGCTGGAATCCCAGGACTCTGAGCCCTTGGTATTCCTGCCAGATGGGGTCTATTTCATCTCCCAGAAAGAAGTCTCAGTTCCTTGGGAGAGGAAAAATATTTGTAGGGAAGATGTCCCTGCCGTAACTGATCAAGGTTTTCTTCCTTTGGTCTGAGGAAGAAAAGATCTTTGGGGATGGATGCTTCTCTGGTTTCAAAGATGTCCGAAAGCATCTTGTGAAACCAACTTTGTCTGGAGCCAAGTCACGCTTGGGAGATGACAGGCTCCGAGGAGTCAGATGCCAGAGACGTCCCAGGGCTCCTGCTAGGGCTATCTTCTGTAGGACGAGGGTGACAGGCGGGGCTCTTTCCTGGCAGACAGGCTGCTCAGGACTGGGGGATGGGGGAGAGCCTGTGGCCCCGTGTCCAGGAGAACATCTAGTCACTGGTACTGAGCTCCATGCACGGAGCTTTGCAGCTGTAGACTGAGCCTCACACCCAGCTGCCTGTGCGGTGGGGAGGCCTTCCATAACCCAGCCTTATATGGAGAGCCCTGGACGGGAGGAACCTTTGCATCCAGGTGGCCTCTCCCTTCGTGGAATCAGGCTGATGAGGCAGTAGAGAGGGGCATTTTCCTATTCTCACCACTACATTGGGAAGAGAAGAAGAAAATCCCTAGTGTCCTGTAGAAATATCCAAAATCCCCAGGAAAAACACTAACGTAAAACCACCTCGTGGCAGGTACCAGGACTGTTTCAATCCTTCTGGCGCAACAAAGGTCAAGGTCAAATCTAGCAGTATCAAGATTTGACTGACCAATTGTACATGTTGTAATCACTTGAAAGCTGCCATCTATAATTAATGCCGAATAGAATCTCTTTATCTTATTTTCCCACCCACTACTGGTTTTAGTTAATCAAGGATTTTTTTTTTTTTGTATCGTAAATCGAACTTGGGGTCTTGTGCTTGCCAGCTAGGTGCTGTGCTGCTGAGCTACATCCCAGGCCCCCTAATCAGGAATCTTTGAATGATAATTTCTTCACTTGATCTTAGCCAAAAGGCCGAGAAGCAATGATAATTTCTTAATCTTTTTTTAAAAAAAGAATTGATTTGGGGGCTGGGGAGATAGCTCCGTGGTACAAGTGCCTCCTAGCAAATGCAAGTTCGTGAGATTGAACCCCGGTCCCGTTAAAAAAAAAAAAAGAATTGATTCTTTGAGGAGATAATCATGGCTATCACCAGAGCAAGGCTGGCTGTGGCGGCGCAGAAATTTTAAAGACAAGCAAGCCGTGATTGGGTTTTCTCTCTGGAATTGCGATGCAGTGGAGAGGATCCTGCATCCAACAGATGAGATGCCCGGGATTGCCCAGTACCCATGGGGACACTGGCTTCAGAGCCAGACGGATGGGATGTCTGGGATAACTCGGCCACACTCAGCGTGAGGGGTGGGGTGGCGGTTTGGCCTCAGGGAACGAGGAAGCCCCTGGTAGGTAGGTGACCGGTCAGCAGCACCGGGGAGGAGGAGGGCTTGCCATCTTTTCTACTGTTGGCCCTGCTCAATGTTTCTCTGTTGAGAACTGAAACAAGAGAACACCCTGCAGCAGCAGGCCCCTGTCCTGGGAATCTCTCGCCCTCTTATCAACATAAGTCTTGTAGGAGGTACAGGATCAAGGTTGTATCCCTCAGAGAGTGTGGCTGCCTGCTTCCACCCTGGCGTGGGGAGGGGCTCCACGCCCTATGGGACTTTCCCCAGTGATAGGAGTGTCTCTCTCTGCCTGAGTTGATGGCAGGAGATGAGAGGGTCAGGACCAGGTTGGCTGCTACGAAAACCAGGGCTTCCAGCAGAGCTGTTCTGCCCTGTGGGACAGAAGGGGCCTGAGGCTGGTGCTTGGTCACTGGTTAGGACTTCAGCCTATCATGTGGCCTGTCCTTCTTACAAAGTGACGCTCTGGCCACACCTGTGGCAGAGGCTCTGAGAACTGCCTGGCTGGTGAGCGTGGCCCGGCCAAGAAGGTGGTGCTCACTGGCTTCCTGGGGATGGGGCCAGATGCTCTGTGCTGAGGCCCTCCCAGGCCTTGCCCTGTATGTCCCCTTCTTTGGCCGGCTCTGATTTATATCCTTTATAATAAAATTTTAATTTAAAAAAATGGAGTGTTTGCCTCATTCTGTGATTTCTTGCTTTCTTGCTTCCTCGCTTTCTGTTTTGTTGTCTTTTTGAGACAGGGTATCACTACGTAGATCAGGCCTGGCCTTGAACTCACTTTGTAGCCCAGGTTGGCCTTGAACTTGCAGCAATCCTCCTGCCTCAACTTCTTGAGTGCTAAGATGTTCTGTGATTTCTAGCTGACTCGAGGGTGTCGTGGTAACCTGGATTTGTAGCCAAATCAGAAGTGTCTGGTGGCTGAAGAGCAACCTTACTGAGGGGCTGTGTCCTTTCGCCTGTGGTGCTGACGTGACAGGGCTGGTCAGGCTCTGCCCTTCTTGTAAGGACAGCAGCTGGCTCCGGAAGAGATGCTGGGGCCTTCAGGCTGTGTCTCCGCCCTGTGTGGCCAGCTGGTCAGAACAAAATGTGTTGTTCTTACTTCATCCTGTTCCTCTGCTCACTCCCGCCTCCTCCAGTGATTTCTTCTTCTGTCCCTGTTAGTCTGACCTCCCACCCTGCTTCTGTCCCAGCACAGCCTCTTCTAATCTGCTCAGGGCTCGGTGTGGAGGCGCACGCCTGTAATCCCAGCACTCAGGAGGCTGAGGCTGAAGGATCCCTGCAAGTTTAAAGATGGCCTGGGCTATGCAGCAAGACTCAAAGCAAAAAAAAAAACCAAAATGCTGACTGCAGTCTTCTCCTGGCACCTCCCAGGCGATGTCCTAAGTCGAGCCCTACCTGTAGCCACAGAACAATTTGGAGCATTCTGGTGCCTTTAGCTCAATCTTCAGTTAAATCTTAGCTCTGTCTCCACTACAGCTCCATGAGGACCAGATGAAGTTTTAGAGGTAAAAGTATCCCAAACAGCTAGGTATGAGGGAGACCCCTGCAATCCGTGCACTCGGGAGATTGAGGCAGGAGGGCTAGGCTATGTCGTGAGACCTTGTCCCAAAAGAAAAAAGAATTAAAAAAAAAAAATTAAGAAACAAAATGATCTGAGAGTATAGTTCAGTGTTAAAGTGCTTGCCTGCATTCGTAAGACCCTATGTACAGTCTTTGTACCATACACAAAAAAGGGGACATTAGTCATGTGACTATTTTTGCACCTCCTCTCTATGCATATCCACATCTCCCTGTTTTTTTTGTTTTTGTATTTTGTAATACCAGGGATTGAACTCAAGACCCTGTTCTTGCCAGGCAAGTGCTTATTCCACTAAGCTATCTCCCTGGCCCAATGCATCTCCATGTTGAGGGACATTTAGTTGGAATTTCAAAAGAGCCACAGAGGATTTTTTTTGGTTCTTTTTCATTTTGGAAACAGGGTCTCACTACATAGTCCAGGCTGGCTTCAAACCACACACACACATACACACACAATAGTTTCTTTTTTTTAACTTTATGTTATAGCTGGCTCAGCCTGCCCTGGGGGTGGGGCTGGCGTAGCATGTGGTGCTGGGGATCGAACCTCGGTCCCTGTGGTTGCCTAAGCTTGCCTAAGCAGGCTCTTTAGACCACTGAGATATCTCGGTGGCCTTTTTTTTTTTTAAATTTTAGGGAGGAGACTATAGGATGTTCAGGGTCTCACTACTACATTGGACTCGCAGTGATCTGCCTGCTTACAGCCTCCCAAGGGCTGGGATTACCGGTGTGCGGCCCCAGGCCCAGTCTCCATTGCTGGCTTAGTGCACACCTGGGGGTGGGGCCAGCACAGCAGGCCCTGGGATCGAACCCCTGGGTCCTGAACCTGCTTGCAAGTGCTTTAATCTTTTGAGCTATTTGCCCAACCCTCATACATGATAGTTTCTTTGCCTCCTTTTTACCTATCTTTATTTCTTTTCTCCTACTTCATACTGAATGTATGTCTTACAGTTCACTTATTTTTTAATTTAATTTAATTTTTTTCAGGGCCGGGGATTGAACTCAGGCCCTTGTGCTTGCCAGGCAAGCGTTTATTCTACTGAGCCATCTCCTCAGCCCTTGTATGTATGCCTTAAATAATTAGCCATTTCTGAAACCTCATGAGAGAAACAAGAGAAGTGATTCCAGGGGTGACTGATCCTGGCAAACCCTCAGAGGTCGCCTGCCTAGTTTTCTGTCCCTGTCAGCTTGAAGTTCAAGGACACCAAGCTGGGCTTGCACAGGCTGGGATGTAAAAGTCTTATCTTGGGTTCACAGAGCAAAGGAAGTTGAAGGTGAGAGGAGGGGATGCAGGAAGCCACAGGAAAAGGGACAGAGTTCAGACTCCAGGGACACACACAGGAAGGCCTGGGTGTCTGTCAGGGGGCCCTAGGAGAGGAACTGTGGCTTAAGTTCTGGAAGGTACAGCCGCAACACCAGTATGCCTCCTTGGCCCTCCGGCAACGCCAGCTAAATCTCACTCCAAGTGCAGATGTGGGCGTGGGTAGACAGCAAAGGCAGAAAACCAGTCACATGCATGAAGTTCTGATTTTATTTTTCTGACCAAGGACTGTACTCAGTCTTGTGGGTGCTAGGCAAGCACTTTGCCACAGAACTACATTCCTGGGTCTCTTCCTTCCTTTTTTTCCCCTCCCTTCCTTTCTTTCTTGCTTTGGTTTGTTTGAGACAAACAAACAGCTATGTGGCCCAAGCTGATCTCGAGCTCACAACTATTGTCCTGTTCAGCCTTCCTGGTGCTGGGACTGCAGACCTGTCCACGGTGCCCAGCTCCTCCCTCCTCCTTCTTCATTGGTCCAGTTTGTGGAGCTGTTCAGAGGGCCAGGACAGGAGTCATTTCACGCCAGCCTGGTTGCATGCATTCTTTCATCCTTCATTTTTCCTTCTTTGTTACTTTTTTAAGACATTTCATTTTATTGTTATTTTTGTGGCTGGCTCAGCCCACCCTGGGGGCAGGGCTGACGCAGTATGTGGCGCTGTTGTAGGAGCTGAATTACACAGAAGTAGTATAGGCAGTAAGACTGGGCCAGGCTCTCAAGGACGACACAGAAGACAAGGTGACTTTACAACTAGAGACAGACACTCCTCCACCGCCCTGGGCCAGAGCTCAAGACAAGAGCAACAAAAGCAACTAATTACTTCCCTAGGGATGGACATCAGGTATTGATGTTCTAAGTAGGTATCAATCACCTTCAAAGAGCCTAGAAGGAGTCATGAGCCCACCTCAATAGGTGGTGTCTTTGCCTGCTTGCTACGGGACTTGCCTTCCTGTTGGATCCCAATTTTAATCTATTTTACCTGAGCAATGGTGCTTGTGATCTCATTGGTTGACCATAGTCTAAGTCCCACCTCATACCCACCTAAGCGAGTTCCCTCATCTTCTCCACAACCTTAGACCCGCCTCACCACATGGTTTTCCTCTATAAAAGTCCCTGGAAGAGATAGCTTCCTGGGGACACCCTCTCGGGACTCCCCTCCTGTCCCTCTCTCAGACAGGAGCTTTCTTTCCCTCAATAAATATGTTCTGTTCATTACCTCTGTTTGTTCCTAAAATTCATTCTTTGCTTTTAGAGAGCAGGAACTCGTCCCAGGTACTTTTCAGGTTGGAGATCAGTTTTCCCAATATCATTTGGAGGTTCCCTATTGGAGGTCATCCACCCTAGATCAGCTTTTTCTTCCTGCGTCAGTGCCGGGGATTGAACTGCAGTCCTTGCCCAAGCTGGTCTAAGCAGGTGCTTTAGACCTCTGAGCTATCCCGCCTGCCCTTTCTTTGCTGTTTTATTCATTTATTTATTACAGAACTGGGAAATGAATCCATGCCCTTTGCACTGAGATATATCTCAAGGTCCCACTTAAGGTGCTAAAATGATCAGGCAGGATTTGAGTTATTAATCCTCCTGCCTCAGGCTCCCAGAGTGCTGGGATGATAGGAAAGCATCACCCTGCCTGGTCTTCCACCCTTCATTCTGTTAGGTTTTCAGCGGCCATGGCCGAGAAGCAGTTTTAAAAGAAAAGGATAGAAAAGGGCTTTCTTGAGGGGCACACAGACAATGGAAGGCAGAGGGGAAGGTCCCCTGACCCTCATGAGATAGGAAGGCAGAGACTTTATGGACTTTGGCTAGGGGCAGGGTCTGAAGGGCAGGTTCGGTGACGTGCAAGTTGCTGACTGGAAGCTCCCTTGTGAGCTCTGGAAAGGTAAAAGGAAGGAGGAAGTGGTCCTAGGGAAGAGAAGCTGTTGTTTCTGACCTGCAGCCATGTTGACTCAGGGGCGTGATAATTGAGCAGCTGGTACTCAGAACCTTTCACTTTCTACTCTGCCTATGCCTCTGAGTGAGGTGCCTAGAAATGCTGTTTCTATCAAGAAGGACACAAACATATCCCATGGGGACAGTGACGTCTCTGCCTTGTCCTGTTGTTGTAGGCAGCTGAATTAGAAACATTATAGGCAGTCAGACAGGGCCAGGCCCTCAAGGACGACATGGAAGACAAGGTGACTTTACAACTAGAGACAGACACTCCTCTGTTGCGGGCCAGATCTCAAGACAAGAGTAAACCAAAACAACTACATACTTCCTTAAGGGTGGGCATCAGGGATTGATAAGCTAAACAAGTATCAATCACCTTGAAAGAGCCGGGGAAGAGTCATGAATCCAAGCTCAATAGGTGATACTCTTGCCCGCTTGCTACGTGACTTGCCTTCCCATTGGATCCCAATTTTAACCTATTTTACCTGAGCAATGGTGCTTGTGATCTCATTGGTTGACCATAGTCTAAGTCCCACCTCATACCCACCTAACCCAGTTCCTATGTCTTCTCCACAACCTTGGACCCGCCTCACCACATGGTTTTCCTCTATAAAAGTCTCTGGAAGAGACAGCATCCTGGGGATACCCACTCATGAGCCCCCTTCAGATAGGAGCTTTCTTTCCCTCAATAAATATGTTCTGCTCATTATCTCTGTTTGTTCCTAAAATTCATCCTTCGGTTTTAGAGAACACAACTCCTCCTAGGTACTTTTCAAGTTGGGGATCGGTTTTCCTTATATCATTTGGAGGTTTCCTATTGGAGGTCATCCACCCCAGATCAGTTTTTTCTTCCTGTATCACTGTTGCATGTGGTGAGACATAGATGGAACCAGTTGTAGCACTGTGAGGTACTGAGACAGAGCCTTCTGGATTGAGTTTCCTGCCTCAGGAGATAGAGGGCAGGGCACCCAGATCAGCTGTTCTCTCTGCCTCCCAGATCCTCCTCATCCTGTAGGAGACAGGGTCTTGCTACACGGCTCAGGCTGGCCAGGAGCTCACTAGTCCAAGCTGTTCTCAAACTCTAAGAGATCCTGCTGACTCAGCCTTATTTATTTATTTATTTATTTATTTATTTTAGCCTCATTTTAAGCCTGGGAGGGATGGGTCCAGAGAAGGTGGACATCGGTCTGGCTGGCCACGTGGAACAGGAAGTTGCTCCCGTGCGGCTGGGTGGAGCTGCAGGGACTCAGCCTCTTGACGTTACAAGTGTCCACCACCCTGCTCAACTCAGGCCTGAAATCCCAGCGCTCGGGTGCTGAGGCTCAGGGAGTACTGGACTCTTGAAGCCAGTGGAGGCCGCTTACATCAAGCTTGCGAGGACTCTCCTTCCGTGCCTTTCTTTCCCTTTTTTGGCTCTTTGAAATAAATCTGCAGCCACACTGATCTCTCCGTCTGAGCTTTGATTCTTCAAAACGATGGGACAAAACCCCAATATTCCCATAACAGTCGAAGCTTGAGGGAGACCAAGCAAGTGTCTAAGACTTTTGGCTGTAAGAGCAGAAAGGTAACCACGATGGGTGATACTGTACGTCAAGAACTACACCATCTGGGAGGCTGAGGCAGGGGAGTCCCAAATTAGAGACCATCCTGGGCAACTCAAGTAGCAAGACCCTGTATACATTAAAAAGAGACCAAAAAACCAAAAGGCTGAAGATGTAGCTTAATGGAATAGACTCAGGGTGACTTTAATGCCCAGTATGTCCAAAAAGAACCAGAGAGCAGCAGGACAAGCATGTGGAGGAGAAGAGAGAGGAGGTGGAAGAAGAGAAGAAGGAGCAGGAGAAAGTGGACAATGAGGGCCGGCGAGATGGTTCAGTGGTCTAAAGCGCCTGCTTAGGAGGGCTCAGGCAACTGAGGGGACTGCAGTTCAATCCCCGGCACCACATGCTGCACCAGCGCCACCACCAGGGCAGGCTGAGCCAGCCACAAAATAAATAAAGAAAGAAAGAAACAAACACAATAAGCAAATAAATAAATAAATAAATAAATAAAAATAAAACCCAGCTTTAAAAAAAAAAGAAAGTGGACAATGAGCAGAGGGATTGGGATAACCTGGCAAACTGGATGAGACTGGTACAAGCAACGATGCCGATGGACCTGACTGAGACTCAAGCCTAAACCTCCTGAAAACTTTAATGTAAAGCACTTCCCTAAGAAAGTCTCCACGCAGGAGGGGACAGATCACATTTTCAACTGTACAAGCTCCCAACTGTGCAGTAACTGTCTCAGTCCTGTTCACAGCCCCCAGCTCTTTTGCAAAAGGAGCCATCAATATTTCTATGCTTTGAGACTGTTATGGTTTGTGTCTAATTGTCCCCCCAAAGCCTCATGCAATCATGGGGTGGGAACTTGTAGAGTTTGACTTTAACTCATGATCCACTGGGATTATGGGTGATCTAAGGATGAGATTATGAATCTGAGTACTGCTGGGATTATGGGTGTGGCCTGAGGTGGATAGCCTGAGGCAGAGAGCCTAAATGTAATACAAGAGAGACAGAGAAACACTCTCTCTGTTGCCATTGTTGCTGTTCTGCCACCATGAACTGCTGCT
>PVKN010016256.1:0-17997 GCA_004027915.1 Capromys pilorides
CACTGAGGATTTTCCCGGACAGCTGGGAACCACGGGGTTTCCTGGGACTTGGGGCTCCAGTGCTAAGGCTGGGAGGCTTTCTTCGGAAGTCCGTAGACGCCCCCCGCCCCCCAGCTTCTCAGTGGCAGTTCCTAACAGCACTGCTCTTCTCTCCGAGCTGCAAGATGCCGCCTGAAGTACATTAAATAGTTCCTCCCCTCCAAACACACAATGTTCTCCCCACCCTGACCTTCCAAGCCTCTAAGCCTGCAGGCCAGCTAGCTCACCCCAACACGTAGACACTCTCAGGCCTGGCCCCCTTGGAGCCTGTGCGGGGCCTGCTCCCTCTCGCTCTCGCTCTCTACTTCACCCGTTCTGAAACACGTCCCCAAATGCTGCCTCCTCCGGCACAACTGACTGCACGCAGCTCAGACAACGTGGTCTGGGTCCCGGAGTGCCATTCTCGTAGATGTCAGATCTACACACAGGGACTCCTGATGCAGCACACGGCATGCCCGCTTGGGGGAAAAAAAAAGTCTCCTGGCCATATCTGACCAGGGCACAATTATCTGCAATGACAGGGAAAGACCACAGTGACAAGAACCCTCCACGCCAGCCAGAACGTCTTACACGGCTTAGAAAGGCGACCTCACAAACCTTCCCCGGAACAATGGCAGATAAGAAAGACGCCTGGGAGACAGAGGTCGTGAGGGACACCTCCCCGGCCGGCCGGCTGCGCGCGTCGGCACCGCCTTCTTCCGGAGCTCGCACCGCCGCCCCGGGGACCACAAAACCTAGGCGCCCGCGGCCCCAGGCTGCCAGGGGAATCCGGCTCCAGCAGCCCGCTCCTCGAGGGCGGCCCAGTGCACGCGTCCTTCCCGGCCCCGGACGGATCAGGGGTGTCAGTATCGGGGATCCGGCTGGGCCGTGCGGGCCCACGCTCTACCGCCGGGTAAGTCTGGGTGCCCGGCCAGACCCACCCCGTCACTGCCGGAGCCCCGTACCCCGCGCGACCCTTCTCGGCCAGCCCAGCGCGGGGCCACGTCTGGGCGGGACTACTCCTCCTAGCGGAATCTCATTGGTCAGTTCTGCTTGCCACCAAGTCTTGCGCTGGCGTTCCATTGGTTGCCACACATCAGGGCGGCTTTGCCCGCCTCCTGCTGCTGGGGAACCTGCGTTCAGCGGAGCTACCCGCGTAATTGCCAGCCACGAATGCTTCTTTCGCCTGCGGGACGGACGGAAGCCTCTCGCCCACGCACCTGTATCCAGCTCGGCCAAAGCAAAAAAGGCAACAGTTCAGAGATCCAGAGCAAAGCAGCCAAGAAAAGCAAATATAGATGAAAAAAGAAATGCACAATTAAGGAAAAACGTGGGGAAGGCGAAGCAAGCAACTAACACCTAAAGAACTGAGTCAAGAAAAGAAAACATGAATCTTGATATTTATTCCTGTTTCTCTTAGGACCTCAGCAAATACGCATTTCCTTTCTGTTGCCTTTCCTATTGGAAGACAGCAGGGGGCGCTGGAGGCCAGGACGTCATTCATTCAGGCCTGCGCTTGAGCCTTTCCTAGCATGATCAACTCTGAAATAGTTGGCGCTTGGCGAACGGGGAAAGCTACATGGAAGACCAATTTCTGAGCTGTGCCATGTGCACTCAAAGTTACAGTTTCCCAAAGCCTGTGACAGGCGCAGGAAGATGTGTGGCACATAATGGGTATTATGACGTGGGCTGTGAGAGGGAGGGAAGCGGAGAGCGGGGCCAGGCGCCTGGACCCCTGATGCGGAGCCGGCTGGGACCTCTAGGGTGCCCTGGGACTGCAGGGCTTCCCTGGACAGGACCTTCCTTCCTGCCGCAGCAGTGGTAACAACGGGTGTGTGTGTGTGTGTGTGTGTGTGTGTGTGTGTGTGTGTTAAAAACCCGAGAGGCATAACTTAACATTTTGCCATAAGAAGGTGCAAAACCGAGGGTGTATAATGCCCATGTTTACCATTTAGAATATTTCTATTGATGGATTTTTATTTTAATTTTATGAGTTTTATTACATCGAACAATGTTAACAGGAAAAATACACGAAAAACATAAATGTTGGATTTTAATATTTGAGTTCATAAAAAAGCATCAAAATTTCCAACTTGTACTTTTTTTGGTATACAAAAAGATCGGTTGATCTCTCTGCAGTCCCAGGAGAAAATGGCAGAAGGATTGAGGATGTAAAGACAAGAGACACTAGCTGAGGCCGGTGGTGAACCAAGCCTGGTAGGCAAAGCTCCCTGAACAACAGCAGGGGCGTTATTTACACCCTTACAAGTTGCAAGACAACGAGGTGGCCCAGCCACTAGTAACCCACAGGGTCCAGGCCGGATATTTTCCTCAAGACAGGGAGCTTTGGGCCTTGAGGCATCACCCTGCCCTCCCACATAGGGTCAATCTCAGCGTCAGCTGCTCCCAACATACAAAATCTAAAAAAAAAAAACAGAATAAAATCCTATATGAACTACAGTGTGAATTTTCCTTCACCTATCACACCTAAGACCACCTTCACCTAATGACCACATGTTCTGTGGCCAGCACATGGAACACATATGGCCAACCACATGTGTTGTGCTTTTCTGGCCTTCTGCAGGGCATGTTCGATATCTTGCTTCTCTTGCTGTGTGGTCAAGAGGCCCTGACTATATTATACAGTGTGTAGTTAACAGGAACATAAAATATCGGTTAAGTATTAGATTCTTAATATGCATTGTGCGTTTAGAATTTGCACCAATATTTTCACATCAGCTGTGTGCTTGCTTACGAAACCGAAAAGGTAGCATCAGAAATAAATTCCAATGTGAAATACAATGTACTACAAATAAAAGTCTACAACAACGATACTCTTTGCTTCAACTGTCACACACGTGGCGGTCTTCACACATGACAGCTACATGTTCCACACACAAGTGTCGCTTACCGTGAAAGTGCATGTCTTATTTTCCTGTCCCTTCTTGCAGAGCACGGTGGACATCTTTTTGGTTTTCCTGTTGTCACGTGTCTCCATTACTTTTCTCTCATTGTTGGGTCAAAATACCCGACATCCAAAATGAAGGAAGGCAAATTTATTTATCACAGTTAGTGGAGTTTTCAGTCCTTACCCAGCTGGCTCTAAGGCAGACTGGCACGTGGCAGAGGGCAGCAGTTCATGGCGGCAGAAAACAGCAAAACAGCAGGAGCAAAATGGAGGATGGGGGCAACAATAGCCACAGAGCTGCTCAGGTCCGTCTCCCTTATGCCCCAGCCCAGGTGTAGCACTCATACCCATAATCTGAGTGGCACGTACACCCATAATCCCAGCAGCACTTACACCTATAATCCCAGCATTGGATCACTGATTTATCACAAACTCTAGAAATCCACCCCATAACTACAGGAGCTTTGGGGGGACAACTAGACACAAACCCTAAATCACATCACAGTAGCTCCTTGCGATGCTGTCTTTCTGCTCACCTGTTGGCTCACCAGTGTGCTCCACATTTTTGTGTGTGTGTGTGTGTAGTTCACTAGGGGAAGACATTTTTGTTTTCCTTCTCTTATAAATGATCTCTTATGAGTTCTAGTCTCAACTTTCTAAGAAAATTTCTCTGTGGCATTTTTCACCTGTCACCACCTTAGGGCTCCTGTACACACCTTGTCATTCACCGATCGAGTGCAGGAATGCCCAGGTGGGTTTTCTCTTGCCCCTGGTACAGCTGCCGTGGGTCACACCATGCTCCATCATAGTAATGTACACGTTCACAAAGCAGAAGGGCTGTGTGGCTGCATTTTATCCCCTGTGGGCCCCGATAGAGTGTAATATGGGTGGAAATGCCAGTTTGACACTTTGCACACTCTGCCATTCATCATTCCAAGGGAGAGTGGGACAACACAAAGATTGCATCCTGTAGCCCTCAGGTGGGACACACAGCCAGCCACTGTCACGCTAAAGTACAAACTTACACTAGAAAAGTCTGGGACAGGGTGTTGTAACCCATGTTATGCCCCTTTTAATGAGTAAAGACTGTGAGCCAATCTTTTTTTTTTTTTTTAATGGCCGGCTCAGGCTGCCCTGGGGGTGGGGCTGGCGCAGCCTGTGGTGCCAGGGATCAAACTGTGGTCCCTAAGCAACTTAAGCAGGTGCTTTAGACTGCTGAGCCATCTCACAGCCCCTGTGAGCCAGTCTTGATTAGAAGTATTTTCCAGGTATCAGTTCTTCAGAGCCACTGCCTCCAACAGGTGCTGTCCTCCCGTCTCACAGAGAAGGAAACTGAGAGGAGTGGCCAAAGTGACGCAGAGATTCAGGTTTAAGAAAAGAGTGTGTGCTGGCTGCATGGTCGGTCCGCTGGGGTTGAACTACGGGGCTCCATCACATCTGTTCTTTCTTTTTTTCTTTCTTTCCTTCCTTCCTTCTTTCTTTCTTTCCTTCTTTCTTTCTTCCTTCTTTTTCTTTTCTTTCCTTCCTTCTTCCTTCTTTCTCTTTCTTTGTTCCTTTTTCTTTCTTTCCTTCCTTCTTTCTTTCTTTCCTTACTTCTTTCTCTTTCTTTCTTCCTTTCTTTTTTTCTTTCCTCCCTTCTTTCCTTCTTTCTTCCTTCTTTCTCTTTCTTCCTTTTTCTTTCTTTCCTTCCTTCCTGCTTTCTTTCCTTTTCTTTCTTTCTTTCTTTGTTCCTTTCTTTCCTTCTCATGCTTCAAACACTTTACTTTGACCTAAATCACACTGAGACCCATTGCTTTGACTCTTATTTCAGGTGGAACCTACTGCTCACGTTCTTTCTTGTCCAAAAAATACCACTAATGTATCGTCCACAATTGTCAAGCCAACTTTTGTTTTGGTTTGAACTTTCATTAGTATATATTTGTGATACATATTAAATGCATTCCTCACGGGACATTGGCGCACCCACATGTTACCATTTGATCCTTTTCAATTCCCCTTCTCCTCTCCTCCCTGCTCTTTGCCATCCCTCCATTCCCTTTCTATCTCCATATAACGTTTCCCTATTTGTTATCATCTTGTATTGAGCTCTTTAAATGATTTATACGTTGGGCTTCTCTCATAGGAGAAGCCACACATACATCTGTCCCCAGTACGAAAGCACACCGAGCAGGTCTAGCGGCAGGAAATTCCCGCTCGTGGCTGTGGATACTGTGAATAGAGCAGTCTCTTCTCCAGCCGCCTGAGCTCTAGAGGAAGAGGCTGGCCAGGTTCACAAAGCTGTGGAGTCACCTGCAGATGGATGAATGGGACACACTCTAGGTGCACATTATCTGTTGGAAGAAGGAACAGATGTGAGCCAGGGACACCCAGGTCTAGCTCGAGGTAGGATGCCTGCTTAAAATTCTGCGCTGCCAACCTCCAAGCCACTAGAGAAGTGCAGTTCTTGGCCTAAGTTTCTGAACTAATCATTACATTCTGTGTGTTTGATTATCATATGCATGTGTGTGCTTAAAAACATCCGTCCCTAAATTTCAGTGAAAGAGTGGTGTGGCATCTGGGGGCTTAGGGGTGGGGCTGGCTTGGCTTCGTTTCTACCTACAGGACGCATGTGTTGATTTATTCATTATTTTCATAGATCTTGTCTGTTAGACATCAAGTCCTGGAGAAAGCTCAGACATTCACAGGGTGCCAGGTCAGAGACGGGCTCTGGAGGGAGGGGTGGGAAAATACTGTTTCAGTGGAAACCTGAAGTCTGACAGGGAGCCAACCGGCAGGCAGCTAGGAGAACCACGTTTCGGCAACAGCAAAAGTCCTGGGAGGAGAGGTCTCCAGGGCCTGTGAGGGCAAACCCAGGGCCTTGGAGCTGGAGGACGGGATTCCGGGCAGAGGGAGCGAGCTGCGGGTCGGAGTCACCTATGTCACATCAGCTGGGCTGTGCGGGTTCCGGAGGCTGCCGCGTGGAAACTTTACTTCATGGGGCGAAAGGTAGCCCTCGTGTGCACGCTGCTTCCTGTTGGCGGTCAGGAGCTGGACTTAACGTGTGTGTGTGTGTGTGTGTGTGTGTGTGTGTGTGTGTGTATGTGTGTGCATGTGCGTGCTGAGGCCCAGAGAGATCTTGGCTTCTCTGTTTTGTTTAACAGTAAAATCATCAGGCTGTGTTACAGCAAGTTATTTTCACGCATTCACTAGCATACAAGGACAGGCAAACTTCACCCGACCCAAAAAAGGTTCGTCGGAAAAATGTATTCACATTAAGATAGCTTTACCCTTTCCTACCCGTCAGTCCCCATGGAGCCACCGTCGTACTTCGGGTTCTGAGTGTGGAAATCAGGTTGCTAAGAACGTAGATTCGGCTGACAGGGCCAACCTTCGCGTCTTTCTCAGACCCCTGTGAACAGCAACGACGACGTCCTCAGAAAAAGCAGCTTGTCGCGTCTGATAAGACTGACTCTTCTTATTACATTAATGCTACCCTAGTAATGCATTTAGCAAAGTTCTAATGTAAAAGAAAATGTCCCAAGAGAAAGCCCAAAACAGTAGAGCATGCCAGGCATGATGCTGCGTGCTGTAATCCTAGCACTCGGGAGGCTGAGGCAGGAGATCGTTTTGAGCTCGAGGGAGACCCGGTCTCAAAAAGAAAAAAAAAAAGTATTGTGTGATAATACTTGAAAACATGCAACTGGAGAGCCTTTAAAAATCCTTTCGGTTGGAGGTGCAATCCCGCGGGCGTCCAGGCGGGGCACGCGCGAGCACACTGCGTGGGTGAGAAGTGCGTGGGGAAGACCCGGTGGCCGGGCACGCAGTCTGTGCAGGCGCAGACTCCGGCCCAGGCTTCCGGCCAGAGCAGCTCCGCGGCTCCGGAGGGTTGTGAGTTGGAGGTCATCCTAGTCCTTTGCAGAGGAGACCCTGTCTCAGGATCAAAGAAATAAAACACGTTTAAAAAGAAAAAAAAAAAAAAAATCCTTCAAGGCCCAAGTAGGATTGCTATAAAGATCAAATAAGTTTAATGAGAAGCAAGGTTCAGCATCTCCCCATCTTTTTTCTTTTCACAGCTTTGTTCAAGAGGCGGCTTGCTAGAACTCTTGGGATCTCTGAGAATTTTCTGAAAAGAGGAGTAATAGCCCCAGGGCTCGGAAACACCAGCCAGGTGTGGATGGGGCGATTTTAAAGCGAAACAACAACCCTGCAGCCCCTCGGGCAGCCTCCTTCTGCACCGATCAGTCGCGGAACACAGCTCCGGCACGACCTCACGGAGAGCTAACAAGGACCTAGCAGAAACCTCACAGATTTCCTGGAGAGGACGGAGAGCCAGAGAGTGTGGCCCTTAGGAAACGACTTCTAAAGACGGTTTTGCTGAATTGTTCCAGTAATGGGGTAGTTAATGACACTGGTTTTTAGGCGGAAGCTTTTAATTAGTGAAGTGAAGGCTAAGAGGCTGCCTGAAAAGAAGAAATTTCCAATGAAAGTGAGAAGAGTAAGAAGTATTCTCTTCATATGGACTGGGACTTTGGCCAAAAAGTAATAGGACTAAAGGGCCGGCGAAATGGTTCAGCGGTCTAAAGCATCTGCTTAGGAAAGCTTAGGCAACCTCAGAACCCACGGCTCCATCTTGGCACCACATGCTGTGCCAGCCCCACCCCCAGGGCAGGCTGAGCCGGCCATAATATAGAAATAAATAAACCCAGATAGATAGATAGATAGATAGATAGATAGATAGATAGATAGATAGACAGACAGACAGACAGACAGACAGACAGACAGACAGACAGACAGACAGATGATAGATAGGATTTAGGAAAGTTTCTGGGCCGAGGACATAGTTCAGTAGCACAGTACCTGCCTGGCAAGTGCAAGGTCCTGCGTTCAACTTCCAGTACAAAAAAATAGGTTTTCTCTCTTCTTAAAGACCTCCTTGGAAGTGTCTAAGATGCATAAGTTAGTGATTCATGAGTTTTCTCTATTGGAAAAATCTAGGGAAAAAATGCCTTGTTTCACCCTCAGACATTGTAATTGAATGCTATGACCTAGGCCTGAGAGATTTTCCATTGATCTTTTTATGTTGAGATAGTTGTAGAAAAACATGGGGTTTTGGATTTACACATAAGCACTTTTGTGTTATTTATCCAATTTCCTCCAGGTAAGACCTTCCGAAACTACAACACTATGTCACAGATAGTGTAGTGACGTTGGTACCTCTGCACAAAAACCTCTCCATCACCATGACAACCTTTCCATCTAGTGGTGTGAGTGGACCACGGTTTAATCATCTGAGCTGTTTCTAGGTTTTGGCTCTTAAGAATAAACCTGCTGTGTTCATGTATTCATCATTACTATTAAACACAAATTTTCATTTTTCTGGGATGAATTCCCTGGAGCAAAAGCTACTGGGCAGCATGGGAAATGCATGTTTACTTTTTAAAGAAAGCGCAGAGCTGAATGGTTGCAGCGTTTTGCATTCCAGCAGTGTGTGAGTAGCCCAGCTGCTCTGCAGCCTTGTAAAGGTCGTACATTTCAGCCCTGCCCATAGATGGAAAAGCATTAAAACCATACGCTGACTTCCGCTCGCCTCTGCCTGATACCTGGTCATGCAAACATCTTTTCATGGCCTACTTACCGCCATCCACCTTCTGCCAGTTTTCTAATTGGATTATTTAATTTCTTTTCTTACTATGGAGTTTGAACCTTCTTTATACATGCTAGACACTAGTCCTTCAGTGCACATGTGATGGGCACATGTTGGCTCCCTGTCAGCAACTTTTATTTTCATGCTCTCCACAGAAGCTTTTGCTGAGGAAAAAATGCTAAATTTTGATGTAGTCCAATTTATTAATTTTAATGTAGCTATAGAACAACCACTGAGTCAAAGACAAAGTCCCTCCTTTCATGTTGAAGACGACCAACCAGATGAGAATGTCCATGTCTATTGGATTTATTGGCTTTTAAAAAGATGTCTGCGGCTTCAGACTCTCCATGGGATTATACATAGGCAATAGTTGCCAGATATTTGAATTTTCAGACTTTTATTGTTTAATGTTGGATCTCGTACTTGATATTACAGACAAAATCTTCTCAAAGAATATTCTGTTTGTAGGCATATGGAGTTGGTGGGAACAAGGGTAATTTCTGGATTGTGGCGCATAAGCCGTGTAGCCTCAGTAAACACATAGTTCATTGTGTAAAGAAAAAAAGAAAAAAGAAATTCTTGCCATTAAGAGTAAAGATCAAGAAAAGACTCAACTACTCCAACTGGTGTTAGTGTTCATTCACTTAAGCGGATCTACTATTTACTCATTTGAAAAATAAAAGAGGCCATAGGCACGGTTCAGGTTCATGGGTTTAAGATTAATGGGCATCATTCTTTAGAACGCCAAACAGGACAAATTTTGTGTACTTGAAGCAAGAAGCTTTGTTACTGGAGATTTTCAACCAGATCCTGGGCCACCACTTGACAGAGCTATTGTCAAAGTAAGCCAGGCACTAAACGGAAAGGTGAACTAGATGAGCTTCAAGAGCCTATGCAAGCCTGAGCATCTAGGGCATCGTGCAGTGAGATCCAGAGGTGTCCTGGAGGAGAACACAGACAGGGCTAGGAAAGCTGGGGCAAAGCAGTGAGAAAGAAGCACTCAGATAACTGGGGGAGGCCATCTTCTACAATCTGTTAGATTTATGGAGGTAAGAAAAGACTTTGTGGGGAGGTGATCCACACTTTGGATAGGTGATACGGAGAGACTGCTTACTCAGACAGGCTGGACTATTATACACTCATAAACTGTGAAATCTCAGTGGCTTAATACAAGGAAAGTTTTCTGTTCAGCTGTCAAAGCCCTACCACGGAAACCCCTAGTCAGGAGCTCTCCCCCAAGAGAAGATTCGTGACCTGGGGCCCCTAGCATCTGGCCTCACAGCCTTTCCATTCGTGGCCAATCAGGTGTGAGCAGATGTCTCAGCTGGACTCTGACACGTATCCTCTCACAACCATGGGCAGGGTCAGTCACTCAAACAATGTAACTGCAAGAGAGGCTGGGAAACAGAGAAGACTACACAGAGGCAGGAAGACATGCAAGAGCAACCGAGGTCCAAAGGCTGCCGGGATCTCACCGTGACTCCTGTGTCAGGGCATGCAGAACTGAGATCAGAGTCCTGCTAGGACAAGCGTGGTGGATGGCTGCGTTTGAAGCCTCCCCGATGTGGTCCTGGATATCTCACCATCCTTTTCTGCCCTGTTGGAGCAAGTACCCCCTCACCAAAACCCAGAACTGTTTGTAGTTCCTCATGCCCATTGTCCCTGCCATCTTCTATTCATACTGCCCCTGACTTAGGTGTAAATACCTCTTCTGCTTCTCCAATTCCTCTTTTTTTTTTTTTTTATTTTCATAGCAGACCATGGTGATGTTATTAGGGCAAGTGGATTTCACTTGCAAGCAAGAACATGAGGTGCCTGTGTCTCTACATGGGCCTCTCCTGGGGTCTGGTCACAATATGCCACCATGCAGGGGACTAATCGCCTCCCTTCCCATCAGGAGGCAGCACTCCAGTCTTGGGACCATCAGGTGGAGCTTCCTCCTGGAGCCGCTTAACCTCTCAATCCCAGCTTTGCACCTGCCATTTCTTTCACTGCTCTTGGCAAAGTAATCAGGAGGCGTGGCCTTCTCGGAGGGGTGCCAGTAATCCAGGCACCATCCTGGAAACCTATAGAACTCACACCTCTCGTAGGAGGCCCCCAGGTGAGTCGGGGAAGGTATACAGCTGTGGGTGCTGACATTGCCAGAACTCTTCTTCCGCCTCCTTCAGAGGCTGGGTGGCTCCATCATATGTTTCTCATTCCTATGTTCTTCAAACTAGAACTATGTTCTTCAAAGTACCGGTATTTGTGCCTGTGCACACGCCACAACTCAAGGTGGCACAGCGCCCACTTATGCAGCCACAGCACCTTCTGCTGGGGGGTGAGGTAGGCCTCCGGTGCCAAGAAAGCCATAGCGGGTCCTCACCTCCAGCGGCCAGGGGCTGCAGTTCCTTTTTGTCCGTTTGTTCTTTCATAATTATGCATCATTTCTTCCTCGAAGCTAATTTCAAATTCCTGATCCTCATTCCCTAAATTAGGCTAGGTACCCCCTAATGTGCTCTGCATTGTCCTAGGTCACTATCCCTGGAGGTACTTGTCTTAGTTATTCTTCTCTTCTTGTAGGGAAAAAATACCCAACCCATAAGATGAAGGAAGGAAAGGTTTATTTGGCTCACAGTTTGCAGAGGTTTCAGTCCATACGCAGCTGGCTCCAAGGCTGAGTGGCACGGGGCAAAGGGCAGCAGCTCATGGTGGTGGAAGGCAGCAAAGACCAAAGGGAGGAGCAGCGGCTGCAGGCCTCTCTCCTTTCCTTATATGGTATGAAGGCTGCCCACCCCAGGGTGGGTGTAGTTCTCACACCCATAATCCCAGCATTGGATCATGAGTTAATCACAAATTCTAGAAGCCTGCCCAAGGACTGCATGAGGCTTTGGGGGAACACGAGACACATACCACAACACAGTGCTTTAGCTACACAATATTGTCCCTCTGTCTTCGCTACTGTCATTGCTAAAACACCTGACACCTGCAAGCTAAAGATGGAGACGTGTATTTGGCTCACAGTCTGTAGAGGTTTCAGTCCATACTCAGCTGGCTCCAAACCAGGGTGGCACATGGCAGAGGGCAGCCGTTCATGGCAGTGGAAGGCAGAGAAAGCAACCACTGAGATAAAGGGGACAAGCTTCTTTCTGTCACTCACATGGTATGCAGGCTACCTGCCGTAGGGTGTATACCGCGCTCACACCTTCATCCAGCACTGGGTCATAAACCCACCACAATCTCTAGATTCAACCACCACTGAAAATCACGCCTCCTCCCATCCCCCTGTGACTACATAAAGCTCTGGGGAAACGTCTAGACACAAGCCACAGTAGTACTCGACACTGTGTCACCCATTTGCGGTTCAATTTCCCCACTAGATTGTGTGCTTCTTGCAAGATTATTTGAATATCTTAAATTAAAACGCAATCAGATTTTTCCTGATATACACGTACTATATTTAGCACATATAAATATGTATTAAAGTTGAAGATTTTTAGTATTTTTTATATGCTAAATAATTTTAAACTACATCCTAAAATTTTTGAAAAATCACCTTAATAGATCCCGGGTCATATTGAAATCCTATGGAATGCGGACATTTTTGTCGTAACAAGCAGTGAGCCTAATTGGTTGCAAGCTGCATGTTCTGACCAATCCTCTTGTGAATCCTCAGCTGTTTTAAGGGCCTTCGCATTGCTAGGCAGAGCTAAGGGCTGTCGTGGCCACCTAGTGGCAAGCATGGTCTTGCAAAGGCAGCAGAAGCAGAAAGCGACACCCAGGATCTGGAGGCACTGATGGGGATCCTTTCCAGAGCATCAAGCCCTGGTCCCTGGTGGTGCAGGGCTCACAGGAGACAAGCAAGCAGGAGCTGCAGAGGCAGAATGGCCTGTCCACTGGGGTTGGTGTGCGCACTGTGCCTAGAGGACCAGCCGTGCCTCGCAGTGGCCAGCCTCTTCTAAGAGACAGAAACAACTGGGACTGGAGCAGGAACTATTACCTGGACAACTCGCTAAGTATACTGGCTGGGGTGTGGCATCTTCTGGGACAGTTTGTCCTCTAGTCCCTTCTCCAAAGTCTATCCTAAGGTCCCCAAGCTTAGATCCATGCATGCAAAGCTTGACAATAAGCCTAGGCTCTTAAATAGCTTGTTTAGAGGCGTTCCGACCCTCCAGCACCTGAGACCTCCCTGCGAAGTTCGGCCTTCCTGACGTTTCCCTTTGGGTTCTGTCTTCTCTGGGGCTGCCAATTGTGCCCATGCTGGGGGGTGTCACAGAAACAAGATGAACTCAAGACTTCGAATCGGGCCTGGAAATATGCTGGCCAACGTCAAAACTAGTCATTCTTTTTTGCGGGACCAGGGTTCAAACTCATGACCTTGCACTTGCCAGGCAGGCACTTGTGCCACGGAGCTGTCTCCCCAGCCCCAAAGAATTTTTTTTTTTTTTCTTGCAGAACCGGGGATTGAACTCAGGCCCTTGAGCTTGCCAGGCAAGCACTTATTCTACTGAGCTATTTCCCCAGCCCATATTCTTAACTACAGGGATAAAAATAAAAAGAGAAAGGAAAACAGGAGTTTGTGGCAAGGATGCTTCAAGCAGAAAGGAAGTGTCCTTCTCTTCCTCCGGGACTTCGCGCTTCTGGGCCCCGGTCCTGCAGAGCTGCTCTGCGCTGGAACTGCACCCGAGCTCAGCCACCAGTCTGCCGTGAAATCGGCTGTGGCTCGTCTTTGCCACTCTTGAGTGTGGCTTTGACCAGGACCACGGGAGTCAGTGGGACCTGTGTGTGGGCACGATGCCCTGAGAGTCGGGAAGGGATCAGGACTCAGGGTGTGAAGCCTGCGATTCCCCATCAGAGTGAAGAGCTTGGCAAATGATGCTGAGAAGGACAAAATCCCCCTTGGGTACTCAGCGGGATCCCTCTGGGAAGGCAGCCCCAGCTTCTGAGACCGGGGCGCGGCTGCCTTCGCCCCCGCAGCCACACTGGAGAACTCGCCCGGCCAGGCAGGCGCTCCGCTCCTACGTGTTCAGGGATCCACCTCTCTTGGAAGCCCCTTTAGCTCTGATTCCACAAGAATAAATTATCCGGTCTGCCGTTGTGAGACAGGGTCTCGCCGTCTGTCATCCAGGCTGGCCTTGAACTTGTGACAATCCCCCTCTCTCACCACCCGAGTGCGGGGATTCCAGGCACGCACCACCACGCCTGGCTTCATTCAAGTACTTTGATGGGGTGGACTGTGTTTCACGGGAGCTTCCTGAGGTTTGCTGCAACCCGGAACTTCTTCAGTTGGACAAGAGTTTTTATCAACAAAGAATGAGTTTGGCATAGGGTCCACTTCCATCCTGAAAGCAGGGCAGCGACCCGCACAGGTCATGCTCCAGGCGGGCTACAAGTCCATCTGCGGTCGCCTCCTGCGTCATCCACTGAGGAGGCCTTGGGTCCCCTCTGCTTCGTTCTGGTTGATCACAGGAGCATTCATTCCTTTGTTTCTGTCTAGGGAAGAGAACGAAGCTTCTGTAGTTTGCGCTTTTTTCTTTATTGTATTGCATCGCATTTTTTAGGGAAGGGTCCACAGGGTGTTCAGGATCTCACTACTAGATGGGACTCCTCGTGATCTGCCTGTTTACAGCCTCCTAAGAGCTGGGATTACAGGCACGCACCACCACACCCAGTCTCAGTTGCCCTGGGGCCCGGCCAGCACAGGCAGATCCAGCATCAACCCCGGCCCCTGCGCCTACTGCAGGTGCTTTAATCCGCTGAGCTATTTGGCCGGCCCTGTGTTTTTTTTTTTTTTTTGTTATTCCCTTTATTTCTTTCAAAATAGAAAGAAGAGAAAGGGAGAGTAGAATCATAAATTCATCTTTACTGTGAGTATTGTGAGTCCCTGTTGTGATAGAGGTTCTTCTCCCTTGTGAAAATTGACCAATTAGGGCTGGTGAGATAGGTCAGGGGACCAAAGTGCCTGCTTAGGCAAGTTAGGCAAGCACAGGGACTGTGGTTCGATCCCCAGTACCCGCCACCACATGGCACACCAGCCCCACCCCCAGGGTGGGTTGAGCCGGCCAGAGTCTGAGTGTAGTGGCGCATGCCTGGAATCTTCCTGAAAAACAGGACGATCACTATGAGTCCAAGCTGCCTAGTGAGACCCTAAAACAACCAAGTACACTTTAAAAAGAAAAGACAATTACACAACTAAACCACACTTGTTGTACAAAAATTAGAGAAAAGAGAGAAAAATGGAAATGAAAGGTGCTCCTGGACTTCTGCAGGAGAAATCAGGCTTGGCTCTTGGTCCCCGAAGACCCCGCTCCCGCCGCTCTGCACGCCTGTCCCTCCTCAGCATCTTGGCGCTGTCTCCAGAAGCCAGAACTTTATGTTGATTTAAGAAATTTTTTTCCTAGTGAAGCACAAAAGAAACAGAGCATGATACTTTAGAGAGCAAACTAGACAGGCCGCACCCTCGTCGGAGGAAGCCTCTCCTCGCTGCGTCCTGCCTGACTCTCGGAGCAGCCTCGCAGCTGCTCCCGTGTCTTCACTCCTGGGCTACTTGGCGTGCCCTGCTGGCTGTCAGAGCTCCCTGGGTGGGCCGTGGAGCTCAGCCGGTCTGTCCCACCTCTCGCCTCTGTAGTACGATTCCTCTCCCCCAGTGTTCTAAGTCCTATCAACCCCACGTGTGTGTAGCACACACACGCCTCAACCAAAACATTCAAGAATGTGAGAAATTTAATAGTCTTTCCTTTACTATAACTCAATTTATTTTCTACTTCAAACCTCCGCTGCATCCACGGCAGGATTTTAATCAGTCAACGTGACCAGCGACATCATTTTCAGTCCCAAAGTAATGTGCAAATTTGGGGTTGGACACACTGGGAAAATGAACCCAAAGGAAATAAACCTTCCTCAGGGCCCTTGGGTGGGTGTGGGCATGGCGTTCTACAGGATGGTTTACCAGAGGGCTGTGGCACCCACAGGCTGGGGCCAGAAAGCCACTGACTTCCCCAGACAAACAGACTCTGGCCTTCCACACACCAGTGCTAGGTGGGGACAGAGACAGAGAATCGGGATCCAGGAAGAGAAAGCCAGGAGGGCAGGGCATGTGGCAGCTGGTGGCACAGAATCAGGACCGTACAAAGCTAAGGCTTCAGGTCCCTCAAGTGTAGCATTGTCCTCTGAGAGTTGAAGTCAAAGATAATCTTAAGAATTTCAAGGGATTCACTAGTGATCACCAGAGCTGAGCGCAGGATCCTTGCTGAGGGCGGTGCCCTGAATGTCCTGACTGGCTACGCATCTGCCCCTCCTGCCTGCACACGCAGGGCCAACCACCAGACTCATCCTCCTCTACCTGCACCACACCAAAAGTAGGTCCAGCTGTTGCCTGGAGCCAGGTGTGGTGCTGCACACCTGTGATCCCAGCACCGGGGGGCGGGGTGGGATTGAGGCAAGAGAATCCCCTTGAGCTCAAGGCCAGCCTGGGCTGCATAAGACCAAAACCAAATCCAACACAGCACCAGCTGTTGTCTGGAATGGGGAGTGAACAGAGAAAGGAGAGGCAACTCCAGAAATCATAGCTGCAGTGGCAGAACAAAAGACTCTGAATTTGAAAACCATTTTCCTAACAGCAAGCTGCCTTCAGCCCTGTGGATCCCCCATGGATCCCTGGGGTTCTCTGGCAGCGAGTCAGAGTCACAGGCAGCCTCGAGCCCCTGCCTTAACCTCTGCCACTTCTCGGGCTACGCTTTGCTCACATCGCTGCTGGGAGGTCCTGAACTTCTGGAGCTGAGGCAGAACAGTCTGAAGGTCCAGGCCACGCGGCCGAGCTCTTCAGAGTTCTATGCTTAAACATAAACAGTGATTTCAAAGGGTAGCATCCAGACCCACACCTTGCTAAAAAGGCAAGCTTTCGGGTGCCCGCTGGATCCAGAACTTGGGGTGAGCTCAGCAGCCAGTGTTCTGTCTCCAGTAACCCTAACACAAAGGAGCCTGAGAACCGCTGCTCTAAACTTTGGGTCACAGGGGCGACACATGACATGGTTCTTCAGTAAACTTTCACTTGAAATCTTATAAAACAAATAGTGGACCTCCTACTAAAGCTTGCTATTCAGAGAAATCCAGGGAGATCTGGCAGCCCTGCAGCCTACCCACTGACCCCATGCCATAGTACCTGGAATTCCTGCACTAGAAGTTCATTTCTTGGACCGCTTTTTCATCATTCTCTTTTAAAGGTGATGGTTCTGTTTACTAAATTCACGTAAAAGAACGCACGATATCTGTCCTATTCTGCTTCCTATGATCCAGGCAGGGAGGGCGAGGACGCAGGACAGGGAAATATAGCTAAAGAAATATGAAAGCTGTCTAGGGTGGCGATCCCAGAAAGGCTGGCATTTCTGGAGCTTGCAATGTCCTTAGAGCACAGCAAGCGCTGTATATTAATTTAAGAATAAAATAAAGTGGAGAGATTGGCAGGGTGGGTTCAGAGATGACAGAGATACAGGGTCCCGAGACACCAGCTCACACACTGCTGTTCGGTCATCAGGGGTCCTCTTGAGTCATTAAACTCTTCTCAAATAAGATGTGGTTGTGCATGACTTATACAACATTGTATCACTCAGAATTTAATTGCAAGCAACACACAAATAAATCAGTCTGAGCTGGCTAAACTATTAAGCAAAAATGCAATCTTTTGGCTTCTGTAGGAATAAAAAGTCAGAGATTCGACTTCCTGCTTCCACAAGAGCCTGACCAGCATTCAAAAGAGGCCCCGAGAACCCGATTACTCATTTCACTCTCCGTTGTGGATGGCGTGGGCTTCGTTTTCAGACCACATGGTGACAAGATGGCGCCCTGACCCCAGCCAGCCCAACTTCACGGTGCAAGTACAGATTTGAAAGGAAACTCAAGCCTCCCAACCAACTCCAAAGTGAGACCAGCTCGCTCTGACCAGGCCCCCTAGAATTGTGTATGGATAATCCCTGAAGCAGTCCCCGGCCACAGGAGACACTTTCCTCAGAATGGGTGGGAGAGGAGGTGCGCCCTGTCACTGTGACAAAAGCCACAGGGACTAAGAGTGGGGAGCACTGGTTCCCCCCATGCACCAGAGGCTGTGAGGCGAAACAGGGTCAATGGAAAACCACACACATGCACCACAGGTGCTCAGTTCCAACGGTCAGCGATCCTGTGAGGTCCTGCCCCACCCAAGCGCTGGAGTTGGGCTTGTGGGGAAGGACTTCCCCTCTGCCTAGGACAACAGCACGCATGGCCTTCAGCGGCCCTAACTGGAAAGGCTGTCCCTTCAGGCAAGTGTCCAACTCCTCATTTCCTGGGAGACAGACAGACAAAATGCATCTGTACTCGGGCCTATTCCCTCCTCGCCCCGGTCACCCCATCTGTCCTCAGGGCTCGACACGTGCTTCTCCCATCTGACTCTGTCCATCTGTGGTCTGATTCCCCGATATCTCTCCTTGTGCTTGCT